>JAJONR010003882.1:0-45813 GCA_029582245.1 Solanum etuberosum | reverse complement strand
ACACTAAGTCTAATTTTATCTTTGTCATAAGCAAAGAACCCCCCACATTTTAAATATGATCTCAAAAATATTTTTCAAATAGTTGAAAATAATTTTTCTACATATTTTTCTAGACTATAAAAATGTCATTGGCAGCATGAAACCTCTTTTGGAAATATTATTCTACGAAAGAATTATAGTGCTTCAGTTCTCTTTGACAATCTTTACATAGTGTCAAAGTTCATTCCTAGAGGCACCTATTCCAGGCACAAAATCACACACTTTAAGTCATTGGTTTTTTTTTCCATCACAGTTAGACATACCACTTCGTATTTAGAATACTAACAATAAAGACAAAATTTTTTGTACAAGTTGTTTCTATTTAACAATGAACTTTGTAGAAAACTAAAAGTACAACACTGACGTATTAGGTCAAGTTTTCATATTCTTCAACCAATTGCATAGTCCAATTTATCCCGAGTGGAAAGCTACAAAAGTTTTTAGTCTATAATAATCAGACACAATCAAATTTCACACGGAGTACAAAACTACAAAAGTTTTTTTTTCCCTCTAAACAGAATAAAACATATTCTTAGATTATCACATAGAAATGCTTTTGTTTTCAAATAGCCTTCCAACTATAACATTTTGACATAATATTTTATCAAACAAAAATGTGCATCTCTCATTCTGCAGACTAAAGAATTTTAAAGGCAACACTATTTGCCAAGGAAAATTCATTCCAAAACATATGGTTTGCAGATCTTTTTCCAAAGATACACATGATAAATATCAAAAGAATTAACTTTTAGAAACTATTTTCCTCCTTAGATAAATAATAAGAAGGTTACCTGGTGTAATCTTTAACCGGAATATCACCAATTTTTCTAGTACATTCTCAATTCGATCTTGCTAAACAAGGCACCAAATTCTGGAGAAGTAATGCATTAATCTTCTACTTCCATGATCTGTTTCTCTCAATCAGTAGAATATAAGAAATACCAACTGTAAAATAATTTCCTTAAGATTGTTGTCCATCTTGTATTCCTAAGATACTTAGAACAAAACTTTGAAGAACTTGGTAAGAAACAACAAAGTTTAAAGAGTATTTTCTAACTAGAAAATTAAAACTAGTAGAGCAAAATAAAATCAGAAACAGATTAGAAACAATATAAAAATATTTTTCTCAAAGAAAGAAAATTGAGCCCACTGAATGCACAGTGTCTCCTTAAGGAAATTATTCCCCTCAAGTACCCGAGGTTAATGGAATATATCCTCCCAGGATAGAACGATCTTACTCACCGGTGTATCGGTACCTAAAACTACGGTGTCAGCGAATCACTCAACGGCAGTAAAGTATACTTAGAACACTAGATTTACTAGTAGTAGAAGAAGTCAAGAAAATTTCGTTTTTTAAAATGAGAGGAAATCCCTCAATTTATAGAAAACAAAGGGTAGTGTGAAAAGGTTCTTATTGTGCCTTACCGGAAAGGTCACAACCCTTTGGAAAAGTCACAATCTTTCGGAAAGGTCACAATCTTTCATAAAAGTCACAACTCTTCATAAAAGTCGCAACTTTTCAATAAAAGTCGCAACTTTTCATAAAAGTCACAACTCTTCATAAAAGTCGCAACTTTTCATAAAAGTCGCAACTTTTCATAAAAGTCACAACTCTTCATAAAAGTCGCAACTCTTCATTTTCCATTCACACCATTTAAAACCCAACATTTATGAGAGTCAAAAATATATTTTTATATTATTTTAACTTGATGTTGTTACATAGTATATTTGTTTTTAGCTCCCGAAATATCAATAAATCATGATATTAATCCTTATAATATTTTTTAAGCACCTTCTTTTTTAATGAAATGAAATACTCATTTGTGATATTTTGCATGTGAAGATTTCACAAATTTTAAAAGCAATTAATTATTAAATTATTTAATTATTTATGTACTATATTAAATTTGTTTGACAATCCATATTTAAGAATAATGTAATTTACAAGAATACTCGAGATTTAACCTACTTTCTATATAAAATGATTAAGAAAATATCACAAGAATTAAAATTTGAAATTTACCTACTTCCTACTCATCAAATCAAATTAAATAAAATTTAAAACTCACATTCCTGGCTCCTACTCATTAAATTAAATTAAATTAAATTAAATTCTAAACTTACCCTCTTGACCCCTATTTATCAAATTAAATGCTTAAGATGATATCACAAGAACTAAAATTTGAGATTTACCCTTTTTTTTTCTCTTACTCATCAGATTAAATTAAATAAAATTCAAAATTTACCCTCTTAGGTCCTGGCTCCTACTCATCAAAATAAATACTTGAGCATATATCACTAAAACTGAAATTCAAAATCTACCCTCTAGGCTCCTACTCGTTAACTTAAATTAAATAAAATTCCAAATTTACTCCCTTAGCTCATCAAATTAAATGTTTAAGAAAATATCACAAGATCTAAAATTTGAAATTTATCCTTCTGATTCCTACTCATCAAACTAAATCAAATAAAGTTTAAAATTTATCTTCATGACTCCTGCTCATCAAATTAAATCAAATAAAATGTTGTGAAGAGTGAGAGAAAGGACTTATCCTCCCTAGATTCTACTCATCAAGACATAATCTATTACCGTGATCTTGAGAATTTTCCTATAGATACAAATTTCTTCACTCTCCCTTTGCTTTCAATCCTCTTTCATTTGCATTCTCAAACAAACAAGATATACGATGGTTATTTTGAGATTTTCATGAGTGTAATGGCAGAGAAAGGGAAAATATGGGACTTTTTGTGTGGCTCATGGCGAGTTTCCGTCAGATGATGAAATTGTAAAATTTGATGAATTTGTGATCACTGGAAGTTGCAACGATGCACATGATAATGTTAACTTTTATAGATCTTCTATGTCATGGCCCAAAGTACACCCTAGACGTGACATGACATATAGGATCCCGAGAGGCCCTACACAAGCCACTTAGCATACATCATATAAGATAGTAGAATTAAAGAGTTCAATAGACAGTTTTTATCATAAAATGTTTGACAAGAAAACGAAGCGGAAAACCTAACATAGTTTCAAAGACATCTAGTACATCAAGAGTAATTGAGACGTAACCCATGCATCACATACAATACAAAAAAGTAAAGAAAATAAGCAATAAAGGGTTCGGTCCTTCAAACATGAGGACTCACCAATCTTCAAGCCTACTACTGTGATCACTCGCCACGGAGATGCGAAATAAAAGCTTCTGACCCTACATTAGTGACACAATGTAGGCAAGAGTATGCGTTAGTACATGGAATGTACCAAGTATGATAGAAATGCATAAAAGATATGAAATCATGCTAAAAAAGACATTACATGATGTCACGTCCCGAGCCTACACCCTGGACGTAATTGACACTCGAAAACCATTGCTGGTTCCCAAGTGAACCCTTGTCCTGACTCATTACTCAGCGGAAGACTTACTTAAGCAAAATGGAAACTCATGATGCAAAGATAACTTAAAAAAATAATTTAAACTCAACTCTAATAATTGTCTGAAAATAATTTAACAAGTATTAGTTAAATGCCTCATGAATTCAAAAACATTACAACCACAAGGAAATAATGATAGACTCCTCGATCTTTAAATTATCTATAAAGCCTTTACTATTACAGAAGGATTATCGGGACAAGACTCACGACATCCTAACATACTGAAAGTAAAAATTGAACCCTTAGGAAGCAAGGAGATTCACCCTAGCTAACTGGAACTGCAAGTAGTATCAATGAATCTTCTGTTGATGACCCTGAATACTTGTATCTGGATCATAAAAGATGCAGGCCAAATGGCGTCAGTACAGAGAATGTACGAGCATGTAAGGGGAATTCTAAAGCGTAAAAATAAGCCTGAACTAATGGAAAAGAAACATACTTACCTCTTCTCAACTCAACTCAATGAAATAGGGCTCAACTCGACAATAAGGTACTCAACTCAGTGAAACATAGTTCAACTCAACTCAGAGAAATAGGGCTCAACTCAATAATAAGATACTCAACTCAGTGAAATGTAGTTCAACTCAACTAAGAGAATTATAGGGCTCAACTCAATAATAAGATACTCAACTCAGTGAAACATAGTTCAACTCAACTCAGAGAAATAGGGCTCAACTCATTAATAAGATACTCAACTCAATGAAACATAGTTCAACTCAACTCAGAGAAATAGGGCTCAACTCAATAATAAGATACTCAACTCAGTGAAACATAATTTAACTCAACTTAGAGAAATAGGGCTCAACTCAATAATAAGATACTCAACTCAGAAAAACAAGGATCAACTCAACAATAGGGTACTCAACTCAAGATACTCAAAGATAAAGAAACAATAAAAGATGCAATATAGAATTTGTGATCACTATGAGTTATGTGATGATACAACGTCTAGCCCACGTTGCCAGAAGTGTCCTATACTTTGTCAGGGTATAGAACTCCTTAACTAAGTGGATCCACTAGTCTATGCTAAAAAGCAATAAATGAATCATCAAAAAAGTATGACCCTTTTCTACCCACGTTGGCTACATGGTTTATGGGGGCTGTGAGTTGTTAGAACTCTCCCCCATATCGGTGCTCAATACTACTCCGAAAATATACTTAGCTCATTATGTTTTAAAGAAAAAATTTCCTCTTCCTCAACTTTGAGATTATTACTCAAAAGGTTTCTCTAAAAAGAGATAATACTGAAAACTATTCATGAACTCTTTGGAAATCGGTGTTTCCTATTTTCTTAAATGTACAAACATTCCTCTTGGGAATACTTAGTTCTCATATATCATTTTAAAGAAAATGAACTCAACTCTTACTCTTCCTCAACTCAGTGCTCAAGTCATTTAAAACAAGTTTTAAAACAACTTGTAAAAGACTCTTAAAATGACTCGAAGAACTCTAAAGACTTGACTCTTAGTTCTACCTTGAATTTGAATTATGAATTATGAATTCAAGGTTATGATTTATGATATGAAGGATATCATGATGATTAAATGAGTTTTTTAGATATTTAATGATGAGAAACGGTCGAAAAACACTGTCTGGGGAGAAAGTCCACGACGCGGAGGTGAATTACAATACTTGGTCGTGAAATAATTTTTCAAAACAGTGGAGTCCGCGTTCTCTCCACGACTTGGAGAGTGAAATTTCTCTCAGGGGGAGCAAGTCCGTGACGCGACCTGGGACGCTATTTCTGCCCGATCTTTCTTCCTCTCCCAAATTCGATTCAACTCACACCCACTGAAATTATAAGTTAAAAACTCTCAAATTCTTATAACTCAGGACCATTCCAACGAAACCCACTCAAGAACTAGAAATTAACTCAACCCCTTAACAAAATCTTCGCCTTAGGAACTCAATCAAACATCAGGATTCAAGAATGAATAATAACTCTTCAAGAAACTCATCAAGAACTTTATTTCTCAATATCTAGGGATGAATTCGATAATGTAAAACATGATTGGCGTGTGGGTGAACAAACCCAACACTATGAAAACCCACATACCTCTATTTGGCAAAAAAAATCCTCAAATCGCTAAAACCTTGTTCGTTCTTCCCTTTCTCCTCTTTTCCTCTTCTTGAATTCTCCTCTAAAACCCTAAGATAGTTTAGGATTTTAAAACGGATCCAAATAAGATTTGACACCAAAATATTTACTAAAAACATTTTAATCTGATTGGGTAAAGAAAAGACCAAAATACCCCTCACATTTTCAGGTAACTTTCCTTAACCGGACTACCCGACTTCAAATGGGCATATCTCCCTTATACGAGCTCAAAATTTAGCAAACTTGATGGCATTGGAAATAGGATTCCAAGACCTTTCATCTGATATCTTATAGGCCACCTAAATCATCTTGTACTGAAAGTTATGGTCGTTTGAAGTTGATCCAAAACTCACAACTTAAGCATAACTTGTAAAATTTGAAATTAGCTTCTTTCAAAAATTAGTTCTTTCTATTTTTAGCTCTTTCTAAGGTGGGATGTTACAATATCTCCCCCTTGGGAACATTCGTCCTCGAATGAGATCACTCTAAAGAAAAAGTAAGGGTGGAAGCATCTAACACCCAACTCAAACACTCAACATGCAAATTAACACAACATTTCAACTTAAAAAGTACTAAGAAAAGAATTAGTACCTTCATTGGGAACTTCTCCAGGCTCAAAGAGATGTGGATATCTCTTCTTCATATCCTCCTCAGCCTCCCAAGTAGCTTCCTCAACAAACTGATTCCCTCATAAGACCTTGACTGATCCTACCTCCTTGGTTCTCAACTTGCGAACCTGATAATCAAGAATCTGAACGGGAATCTCCTCATAAGATAGGTTGTTAAGTGAAGGATCTCCCATATACTTCTTCAACATCGAAATGTGAAACACTAGATGGACTGCTGCTAATTCTAACGGTACCTCCAACTCATAGGCTACTTTGCCAATCCTCTTGGATATTCTGTAAGGACCAATATACCGGGGACTAAGTTTCCCCTTCTTGCCAAACCTCATAACACCCTTCATGGGTGAAACCTTCAAGTAAACCCAATCATCCACCTCAAACTCTAAGTCTCTTCTCCTAATATCAGTATAGGATTTCTAACGACTCTGCGCTGTTTTCAACCTTTCTTGAATAGTCTTCACTTTCTCCATAGCTTGATGAACCAAGTCTGGTCCTATCAACCCAGCCTTACCAACCTCAAACCATCCAATAGGAGATCTACATATTCTCCCATAAAGAGCCTCATAAAGAGCCATCTGGATGCTAGAGTGGTAACTGTTGTTTTAAGCAAACTCAATGAGAGGTAAGTGATCTTCCCAATTACCCTTGAATGCGATCACACACCCCTCAACATATCCTCTAAAGTATGAATTGTACGCTCTGCTTGACCATCAGTCTGAGGATGAAAAGCAGTACTCAAATTTACCTTGGAACCCAAACCTTTTTGGAAAGACTTCCAAAATTCTGGGGTGAATTGCGCACCTCTATCTGAAATAATGGAGACCGGAACCCCATGAAGTCTTACTATATTTTGAATATATAACTTCACATAGTCCTCTGCTGAAAAGGTATTCTTTACTGGTATGAAATGGGCTGATTTAGTCATTCGATCTAAAATCACCCAAATCGAATTGTGCTGCCTGAGAGACCGTTGTAAACCATTAATGAAATCCATGTTGATCATCTCCCACTTCCATTACGCACGATCTATATTCTGAGCCATACCACCGGGCCTCTGGTGCTCTACCTTGACTTGTTGGCAACTCAGACACTTAGCAACGAACTCTGCAATGCCCCTCATCATACTACTCCACCAATAGACTTCTCTCAAGTCACGATACATTTTTGTGGAACCCGGATGGATAGAATATCTGGAGCTATGAGGTTCCTCCATGATCCTCTCTTGGAGTTCATCCACATTGGGTACACACAATCTACCTTGATACCTCAATACACCATCTCCCCCTTGTTCAAAAGCCATTACTTTCTACTTATGAATGTTTGCATTTAGTTCAAGAAAAATAGGATCTTGATCTTATTTCTCTTTCACTTTAGACACTAATGATGATTCAGCCACACTCATCACCACCACTCCTTCTTTATTGAAATCCATTAATCGGACTCCTAATTGTGCAAGTCTATGAACATCTTTTGCTAACTCTTTCTTTCCTTTCTCAACATGGGCGATACTACCCATAGACAATCTGCTCAAAGCATCAGCAATAATATTAGCCTTACCTCGGTGATAGAGAATACTCATGGCATAATCCTTGAGTAACTCCAACCACCTCCTCTATCTGAGATTAAACCCTTTCTGACTAAGCACATACTGAAGACTCTTGAGATCGGTGAACACATCTACATGAACACCATAAAGATATGACACCATATTTTCAAAGCGAACACTACAACAGCAAACTCTAGATCATGGATTGGGTAATTCCTCTCGTGAATCTTAAGTTGTCTGGAGGCATAAGCTATAACCTTGCCATTCTGCATCAATACACAGCCCTAACTCTGGACACATCACAATATACCACAAAGCCCTGCATACCCTCTGGTAAGGTCAACACTGGGGTAGTAGTCAACCTATTTTTCAATTCCTGAAAGCTTTTCTCACAAGCTTCAGACCATTGAAACTTAACTGTTTTCTAAGTAAATAGGGACGAAATAGATGAGAACCCCTCAACAAACCTCCTATAATAACCAGCCGATCCTAATAAGCTCCTAATATTTGTTGGAGATATGGGTCTAGGCCATTTCTGCACTACCTCAATCTTCTGAGTGTCAACTCGAATCCCATCACCAGAAACAATGTGGCCTAAGAACGCCATTGACTCAAGCCAAAATTCACACTTGGAAAATTTAGCATACAACTCCTTATCCTTGAGAGTTTGAAGAACTACTCTGAGATGACTAGCATGATCTTCCTCATTCCTCGAATAGATTAGAATGTCATCAATGAACACCATAACAAACATATCTAGATAAGGCTTAAACACTCTGTTCATAAGGTCTATGAATGCTGCAGGAGCATTAGTCAAACCAAATGATATTACTAGAAACACATAATGACCATAGCGAGTCTTGACTGCTGCCTTAGGAATGTCACTCTCTCTTAATCTCAAATAATGATAGAAAGTTATGAGGTCTATCTTAGAAAACCAAGTGGCACCCTGGAGTTGACCGAAAATATCATCAATTCTCCGAAGAGGATACTTGTTCTTGATAGTAACCTTGTTCAACTAACGGAAATCTATACACATTCTAAGAGAACCATCTTTCTTCCTCACAAATAAGATCGAAGTGCCCCAAGGTGAGACACTTGGTCATATGAAACCTTTCTCAAGAAGATCTTTCAACTGCTCTTTTAACTCTTTCAACTCTGGACAGGCTGAACTCAAACATGTAACTTTCTTTAACTGGACAGGCTGAACTCAAACGGGCATCTCTCTCTGATCCAAACTCGAAATTTAGCAAACTCGATAGCGTTGGAAAGAGGACTCAAAGATCTTTTATTTGATAACTACGGGTCTCCTAACTCATCCTGTGCTGAAAGTTATGGTTGTTTGAAGTTGACCCAAAACATAAAAGAACTTAGGAATGACTTGGATGAATTCTTTTTAGTTCTTTTTGAAATTCAAGGTGCTACATCTAGTGACCTTAAGACTTAAGAAAATTTAACTTTCTCGGTAAAATCTCACTCACTACGAAGAATGGTTCGAGTCTTAGCTCAAAAAAATTTTGGGGTGTTACACATGACATGTAATGACCACGTTAAATCATAAGATAAAAGGGTTAGAAAACATTAATCATAAAACATGGTCAATGCAAGCTAACATCTTTAAAACACTTTTTGAGATATTTCTAGAAGTTACCTTAGTTCATTATTGTGGGAGCTTTACCTTTAACTAACATAGATACCATGTGAGCTATAACATGGAGTCCGGTGTCTACCCCACACCAAAAAGGGGTGTCATACTTGTCATGGTAAGGACCATGAACTTCTAGCTTAAGTGGATCCACTAGCTAATTTCTATCTTAGACAATCATCCTATGGGGGCATATAGGTATGTGATAAGGAGGTTGCTACTAGAAACCCAGTCTAAAGCTACGGGAGAGCTTCCATCTAAATATCCTCTCGGTGCTAAGCGTGAATCCCATGGAGTAGTCATTATGCTTAACTTGTCTTATCATTAAGGGACATGAGTAACCGCCGCTTGCCTTATCATCCATGGAAGGCACATCAAGTAGCCAATCAAAGCTAGGTTTCATTAAAATAGCTTTTAAATTTTGATTCAAAGTTTAGTTGATAAAACCTTTCAACTCTAAGAATCCTTTATGTAAGAAATTATTTCACAACAACAACAACATGGATGCTTTACTCACAAAGCAACTTAAATCATTTTTCATCAATTTCACAAAGAACATGCATGTCTGTATAAATTCATCTTTCATAGCTCGAAAGCTTCTTCATATGATCATAGTCTAGAAATCATGAATGTCACATGGGTTCATGGTAATTCAAATTAGAAACATGCAATTACTTCAATTCATGCATAAAAAGAAATAAAACAATCTATTAGATCATAATTGAAAAGAACCCATGAGATTGAGTAAAAACCCTTACTTCAATTTGAGAGTCTACATTGGAAAATTGGAGAATTTAGGAACCCTATGGAGAAAAGGACTCCATAGGTGAATACTATCCCCATACCTTGATGCCAAAAGCTTGCAATAAATGGTGAATTTGGAGACTTGATCTTGAAACCCTAGAGAAATATTTGAGAGGATAAAATTGATCAACTTTTGGAATTTTAGAAGAATGAATTGAATTTTGTGATTTGGGGGGGGGGGATAAAAATCATTATACAGGGCCTAGGGTAGAGGGTAAAACGACATAGTATTGAGTTAAATTAATTGAGGAAATACCAATATGACCCTGACTTAAAGTTGACGAAGTACCTCTCACGAGCGGCTTCATGGGTCGTTTGGAGCATCACCGCCCGTCTAGTGGGTCGTGATGATTCCCTGCCCAACAGTGATTCACTAATACGGGAATAACCTTTTACTCTGAGCTCGGAATTAGGCAAACTTGGTGGCGTTGGAAAGAGGACTCAAGTATCTTTTATGCTGAAATATATGATCACGGGCCACCTAATTCATTTTATGCTGAAATATATGATCAATTGAAATTGATCAAAGATTCTATGTTTGACGAGTCTCTTTCATGGATGACTTCATGGTCCATGTAAAGCTTCACGTACTGTCTAGACGTACGTGGTCTTTTACAGTGACCTGGGATGACACTGTACTGACTGGGTGACTTGTACGACACACTTGACGGGCCGTCCAAGTCACCACGAACTGTTTGGGGCACCGTCCAGGTGACTTATGCCTATGGCTATACTGGATGGCTTTCACGAGCCCTTTAATGGATCGTGGACCCTTACACGACCTGTCTAGGGAGCTATGAAGGCTCCATGGTACGTTTTGGGTTCAGGGACTTGCCTGTTTGCCTCTTTCTAGCCTTTTTCAAATTCGAGGTGTTACATTCCAAAAAAAGATAAGTCAAAGACTATATTTACTAAAATATATCTGTTAACAATTTTAGCAATTTTAGTCAAATCATCCTTTAAGGCCTAAGCAATACTTTCTGTGTCTTATTCCAAAATTTAATAATACTAGCAATCTTAGTAATTTTACACTTATTTGACTTTTGTGATACTTTTGATAAAGTTAGTATCAAAATTATTTTAATTGTATTAAGCCCTTTCGAAAAGATTTAACTGGTCCTTACCAAAGTAGTGTCTTGAAAGCTCGTCGTACTTGTGAAAATATTATTTTTGTTGAAGAAGTTTATCATATCAATATTTCGAAAGGGAAGAAGGGAAAGATGATGCTTTAAATTGATTGAGAAAAAACTTTTGATCGAATTGAATGATCCTTTGTTTATTAATAGTTGGCGAGACCAAAGAGGTAAATACCATCCCTATTGCACACTTAGTGCAAGGAAAGTATGAGTAAACCAAGAGTTGAATTAAGATGATTAAAAATAATAACTAAATTCTGAGTTATATATAGCAGAAGTTTAAAGCATGAATACAACATCATTTACGAAATTGTATCTATATTGTTTCAAACAAAAAATAGTAGTCATGTGATGATACTATTAGGGTCCACAATTTATAAGACAAAAAGAAAGATTGTTTTGTGAAATTTACAACAAATATTGAATTAATTATCAAAACTTCCTCCTTTCCCAACGTTGTTGTATGGGAACATGAGGGTCATTAGCAAGTTTAGCCATATTAAGGAAGTCTACCATTATGATCCTTCTCTATGTTTCCCATTGCGTTGCTAAACTTTCCTCAAATTTCTGCTTGCTTGATTCAAATTTCTTTATTTCATTGATGCTTTGTATTTCTTTGAAAAATTCGAAAGCTTAGTAGGTGATATAAGATGTCACATAATCATTCAGGCAACATAAAATTAATTTTTAGTAGGTGATATGCCGTGCTATATTATGATTTCAAGATTTATGTGGACGAACTTATGCTATTGCGAGTATTTGTAAACTTGTATAAGTAAATCGTGTTAAATATGCTCAAATGAGCGCCTTCTTATTGAATAATAAATACACAATCGCCAAGTCTTTTGTAGAATCAGCATATGGTATGATATTTGGCTTAATTATCATACTATAACTTCACAATTCTACTATATTATCATTTGGGGTTAACATATCAACTAAATATTTGATATACAATTGATTAAAGTATAATATATAAATATTCCCTTTGAGTTGGCCACAACTCACATTTATGTTCTTCAACTTTGGGTGTGCACAAGTAGACACTTGAACTTGTATAAAGTTGAACAAACATACACATGTGTTCTATGTATGAATCATGTGTATCTACTTGTTCAACTTTCTACAAGTTTAAGTGTCTACTTGTGCACACCCAAAATTGGAGGACATAATTATGAGTTGATCAGATGAAGTTAAAAGACATATTTATGTATTATGTCGTTGATTAATCAGGTCAAAGAAGATTAGAAACTTGAGTTATGATTCAGAAGCATATAATCTACAAGTAATTTGAGTATAAGTATTATTGTGCATTTATAGTAGTTAATTGAAGGCCCCTGCTTAATGATGTCATTATATAGCTTGCTATTCTCGAGAGAATGTGAGATTAGGTTTTAGTTGAGAAACGTCACTTCGAAGCATTAAGATATTAATGACTGAAATTTAAAAGTTGAGGTTAAAGATAGCAATGTTTTAACACGACCTAATTGAATAGATTAATTGGTTAGATAAAGTTATTTAACAGAAAAACGTTTGAGAACTACTACACTTGATCGAGAGATATTTGTGATTAGAAAATATTTATGATCAATAGAGATTAGTTCGGCAAAATTATAGTGAACCTAATGAGAAGGAACTCAACAATTAGAAAAATCACATCTCTCTCCCTCCTTAATCTGGTTTCCAACTTCATCCTCTTTGTGTTAATAATTTTATTGCTTTAGTATTTTCTGATTAAGTAGTTTAAAATAAAAATCAGAATAATAATAATTAAAAAATTGTTCTAACTTATTTTCTTAAAATTTACATTCCAAAACTCCAAAGGTAAATTTAAATAACTTTTCAAGAAAGAATTAAAATATTTTCAATTACTTTAAGTGAAATTTAAATAATATATTTGTTTGTAGCTCCTGAAATATCAATAAATTGTGATAATAATCCTTATAATATTCTATTAAGCACCTTCAATTTTTAATTAATTGGAATATTCATTTTTTATCTTTTGCATGTGAAGATTTCACAAATTTAAAATTTTTTTATTATTAAATTATTAAATTATTCATGTATTATATTGAATTTATATTGCTAATTCATATTTAAGAATAATGTAATTTCTAAAATGGAAAACAGTTAAAATTGCCCATGAACTATGCAAAATAGATCACTTATACCCTCTGTTACATTTATGGATCAAAAAATACCTCCACGATTATCCTAAGAGACCACAAATACCTCTCAAGAGATAACATTCCAAAATTTTAATGACGTGGCAAGCCACGTAGGACTGATCCCTCAACCTAAGCTGCCAACTAGGATTTTCACTCTATATTTTCTTGTACATCTCTTTTTTTGATAAACTTCACAAAGGAAGAGACACCACTATTTATAGGTGAAGAAATCTTTCATGTAAACAATGGGTAGAATGAGGGGTAGTAATGTGGGTAGATGAATATGATAGATATTACATAAGTTACAAGAAATTAATGATCATATGAGTTACAAGAAACTAATGACCATGAGAGTTACAAGAACTAATGGTCATCTTTACCACAATTTATTCCACTAACATATGAACTTAATATTTAATTTTAATAATAAAATGCATATATACCAACACTCAAGAAGTGGAAGCAACGTAAATTAGAATTTGAGTTTCACTTTCTTTCCATCTTTTACTTGTTCATTATGAAATTTTATACAATTATTAAATAATATTATGAGTAGTTAGATTCCTTATCTAGCTAGCGTTTTGATGGGAGCTTTTGTTGAATGAATTCATGTTATGTATTTCTATAATTTAGTCGTTCTTATTATCTTTATTTGTTTAACTACACATTGATTGTAGTTAATTGAAGGGCTCATCGGGCTCGTGATTAACAATGTTGTTATATTTTGTTGTTCTCAAGGAGACAGTGAGATTATATTTTAGTTGAGCAATATCACTTAGAAGCATTAAGATATTAATGACTGAAATTTTAAAGTGAAGGTTAATAATAACAAAGCTTTGACGTGATCTAAGTTAATATATTAATTAATTGGTTAGCTAATAAGGTTCATTCGAAAGAAAACATAAGAAAATTACTATATTTGACCGAGAGATATTTATGGTAAGGAAAGATTCATGATCGAGAGAGATTAGTTTGAAAAGATTATTGATAATGTGGTGATCAGAAGGAATCCAACAATTGAAAACATCATAACTATACGCCTCCTTAATCTTATTTCCAACTTCATCCACTTTTGTTGATAAGTTTTTAGTATTTTATAGTTAAGTAGTTTAAAATAAAAATCATAAAATTTATAATTAAAAAATTCTTTCAACTTATTTTCTTTAGATATTGAATTATTATACATAACATTATAAGTTATGTGAGATTCGACTTGGAACTTAAAAATTGAATTGTATTTAACACAGGTGCACTGCTTTCTTGCGGATGATCCTATCCCTATGTTGGGTAGGTGTGACACCCCGTCAATTTGAACACTGGGATTAACTTGTACTTTTGGAATAAGAGTAAGACTTCATAACACATAAGGAAGGATGTTTTATAAGTTATTTTTAATTGCAATTTTTTTTTATGTGAAGTGTTAAAGTCAAGAAAGTTGCTAAATAAAAGTCGGCAAAGGTTATTGTAAATGTTGTTAAGGAATTGGTCAAATATTTATGCAATTTTCTCCTAGAATATAAAGAGTTAGTATGCCCATTACCTATCAAATCTAAGGTCTACGAGTATAATTTTCAACGCACTAAACCATTCATCAATACACGTTCAGAATTGAGAGATATGCTGGTTTTCGTGAGACTGCGCAAGTAGACACCTCGAAGTGGGTCCCCGAGCCCCTAAGTCAGTTAGTCTTTAAATACACCCATCACCTTCATTTTTTTCATTAGAAATGATAAAAAATTCAAAAAAAATTAGAACTCAAGCTACTAATGTCACGCCCTAAGCCTACACCCTAGATGTGGCCAGCACTCGAGAACCATTTCTGATCCCCAAGCGAACCCCTGACCTGGCTGACTATTTAGCGGAAGACTTACTAATGCATAAAGAAGCTTTAAAATAGAATTTAGTACATTCGAACTCAAGTAAATACTTAACTTAACTGTCTGAAAAATACTTAAGTGCAATAATAACAATACTTTGCAAAACAATCTCAAAACGTCTCAAACAAAAGGGAAATATTGAGAGGCTCAAGCCTCTAATACTAGGATAGAAGTCGGGACAAGACCCACAACAACTCAACAATAACATGAAAGTAAATTGTGAAATCTTTCGGAAAGCAAGGAGGCTCACCAAAGTTGTTTGAAGCACAAAGTGATCTTAAAGAAACGCCTGTTGCTGATCCTGAACCCTTGTATCTGCATCATAAAAGATGCAGGTCGAATGTCATCTGTACATTGAATGTACGAGTATGTAGTATAGATGAATAGCAAACAACTGAAAGAAAGGACTGCAATAGATGTAGATATATACTCAACTGAATGTAAAGAAATAAGGAAGTGAAATCATTCAAACTTTATAAAAATACTTTCTCATTCTCTGAACTTTAGCATAATAAGTGATATACATAAAACAAATACACTTTAACTCTATTTGGAGATTCTCTAACCGACAACCATCACTATGAGCTAAGTGATGATACATTGTCTTGTCCGCGCTGCCAAAATTTTCCTATATCGTGCCGGGATATAGAACACCTCAACTAAGTGGATCCCCTAAACTATGCCCCAAGGCTCTAACCATTCATCTAAAAAGTATGATCCTGTACCCATGTTGGCAAGACATGGTTTATCGGGGTTGTGAGTTGTCTGAACTCTCCCTCATATCGGTGCTCAATACTTCTCCCAATAATATTTACCTTTGCTCAATGTATAAAAACATTACTCTTTCTCTAGTTTGAGATTATTGCTCAACTATCCTCTTAAAAGAGGCAACTGCTCTAATTAACTCTGAACTCATTACTTGTTTAGAATTCAAAGTTTCTCTTTTCTCACTGTAAAAATAATAAATTTGGGAGTCAATAATTCCCTTAAGCTTTACTCAAAATGCCTCTTTAAACTTTCCTCAAAACACCGTTTTACCTTATGAGAAAATCAATTTAAGATAATTATTCGGTTAAAAATATTCTCATCAATACCTCAGTGAATACTTCAAATAATAGGGTTCATTCTGAAAAATAGGCATGAATAATCAGCTCAAGCATCTCAATACATAATGTATAGCAACTCAAAATTTTGGAATAACAACTTGAAATTCAACAATGAACTCATCTCAAGAATTATAAAAACTAAGGATGTAACTCTAGATTATTCTCTACTGATAGAAAGTAGATGTAGGGCGTGAGGACGAACTCAGTCCGTCACTATTATAGCCTTACATACTTGGGAAGAAACAATGTTCTTGGCGAAATCGATGATATTTGAAGAACGACAGAAAACCCCAGCTTTTCTCCTCTTGAATCCTTGCTCTAAGTCTTTGAAGTGTTAAAGAATGTAAAATAATGTTTTGACACTACTTAGACCTTAATTAGGTGAAAAAAAGTCATGGGTTAGGCTTTAAGAGGGTGGGAAAAGACTAAACTAACCCTCTTTAAAACCTGTCAAGAACTGTCCACGGGACCACCTACGGGTCGTGGTTTGACCCACGGACCGTAGATCCCATCCTTGGATTCTATATTGAGTTTTTAAGCCTCAAAAGTCCCTTTACGGATCCAAATGACGGCCAGTAGGTCCACCTACGGCCCATTGATTGAATCCGTAGGATTTGGACCCCAAAAGTTGACCCCCAGTAATCTAACGACGGTCTGCCAGGATGGGTCGTCGTTCCACCCATGGCCTATCGGTTGGGGTCGTCTTTCACAGACTCAGAAAATTCTTGTTTGACAGTCTTTTGTAAAATGGTCATAACTTTTTACTCCGACCATGAAATGAGGCAAACTGGGTGGCCTTGGAAAGAGGAGTGAAGGACCTTTAATTTGGTAGGTCATAGGCCACCTAATTCATTATTTACTGGGAGATATGATCGTTGAAGTTGACCTAAGTAGAATCTTATGTCAAAACTTAATCGGAAATAAAGATTTCAACTCAACTTTGTGCTAGGGGGTTCTTGTGACATTAAATCATATCCAAATCCATTCGAACACCAAATAAATGACATTTACACATATGAGTAACTTAAGGATCACCCGATTCAGTTTTACAGGTAATTCAAGAATGGTTCGGGCCTTAGCTTAGAACTTTTTAGGGTGTTACAATATCTCCCCATTGGGATCATTCGTCCTCGAATGATGGACGAACTAAGCATGGAATGGGTAGGGAAATGTTTAACATCCCAAATTAGTGCAAAATACCCATTAAAACTCATGAACTCAAAATAATGAAGGAGGGGCTGAATTGAATGAGTACTTTAGGAAGAGTTAATACCTTGGACTGGAACTAACTCAGAGGAAAAAAGACGAGGGTATCTCTTCTTCATATCTTCCTCGGACCTCCCATGTAGCCTCCTCAACAAAATGATTTCGTCACAAGACTTTGACTGATGCAACCTCTTTTGTTCTCAACTTGCGAACCTGGCGATGAAGAATCTGGACGGGAATCTCCTCATAAGATAGGTTGTCCTTGATACCAATATTCTCGGTAAGAACAATAAGTGAAGGATCACCCAAACACCTTTTTATCATAGAGATGTGAAATACCGGATAGACTGTTGCTAACTCTGATGGTAGCTCCAACTCATAAGCCACATTGCCAACTCTCTTGGATATCCTGTAAGGACCAATGTATCGGGGACTGAGCTTTCCCTTCTTACCAAATCTCATAATACCCTTCATAGGTGAAACCTTTAAATAGAACCAATCATTAACCTTGAACTCCAAATCTCTTCTCCTAACATCTGTATAGGATATCTGACGGCTCTGTGCTGTTTTCAACCTCTCTTGGATTATTTGAACCTTCTGCATGGATTAATGAACTAAGTATGGTCCTATCAACTCAGCTTCACCAACCTCAAACCAACCAATAGGAGTCCTACACCTTCCCCCATAAAGAGCCTCATAAGGAGCCATCTGAATACTAGAGTGATAGCTATTATTGTATGCAAAATCTATAAGAGGAAAGTGGTCATCCCAATTCTCTTTGAAAACCAATGCACATTCTCTCAATATATCCTCTAATGTCTAAATAATGCGCTCTTCTTGACCATCCGTCTGAAGATGAATAGCAATACTAAGGTTTACCTTCAAAACCAAACCTTTCTAAAATGACTTCTAAAACTGAGAGGTGAATTGCGCACCCCTATCTGAAATGATGGACAAAGGGACTCCATGAAGTCGGACTATCTCATGGATGTATAAACTCGCAAAATATTCTGCTGAATTGGTAGTCTTAACCGACAAGAAATGGGCTGATTTAGTCATCCGATCTACAATCACCTAAATCAAATCATATTGCCTGTGAGATTGCAGCAAACCAGTGATGAAGTCCATATTAATCTTTGTCACGACCCGAGCCTACACCCTGGATGTGGCCGACACTCAAGAACCATTTCTAGTCCCCAAGTGAACCCTTATCCTGACTGACAACAAGCGGAAGACTAACTCAAGCATACATAAGCATCAAATTGAAAGAAACATTTAAAAACACTTTACTGAATCTCAAAACTTTGTTGAACATACTGAGTGTGAAATATAAGTTTTAAAAAAACCTCTGAAAACTGAAAGACTCTCCAAAATTATCTATCTATGAAGCCTCTACTTTATATAGTCGAGTGTTGGGATAAGACCCACGAATACTCAAAATGTTACTAATACTAACAACTCATAAAATTGGAGTCCGCCGAAAGCAAGGAGGTCTTACTCAAAAGCTAGCAAGCAGACGAAGTGATCTCAACGGACTCTTATTGAGGATCCTAAGAACCTTTATCTACATCATTAAAAGATGCAGGTCGAATGACATCATTACATTGAATGTAAGAGTATGTAATATAGTTGAATAACAAATAACTGAAAGAAAGGATTGTAATAGATAACAATGTACTCAAGCTGAATGTAAAGAAATAAAGGAGTTAAATCATTTAAAGCTTTAAAAAATACTTTCTCGTCTCTGAACTCAACATAATGAGTAATATATAAAACTACACTTTAACTCTATTGGGAGATTCTCTAATCGACAATCATCACTATGAGCTACATGATGTTACAGCGTCTCGCCCACACTACCAGAACTATCCTATACCTTGCCGGGGTATAAAACACCTCAACTAAGTGGATCCACTAAGCTCTACCCGAAGGCACGTAGGATTCATCTAAAAAGTATGATCTTGTACACATGTTGTCATACATGGTTTATGAGAAAAGGGAGTTGTCTGAACTCATCCCCATATCGGTGCTCAATACAACTCCCAATAATATATACTCATGCTCAATGTTTAAAAAACCATACTCTTCCTCTGGTTTGAGATATTTGCTCAAACTCTCCTCTTAGAAAAGGTAACTGCTCTTGAAATATCTTTGAACTCATAACTCATTTAGAAATCAAAGTTTCTCTTTTATCAATATAAAAAGTGATACCTTTGGGAATACTTAGTTCCCTTATACTCTTACTCAATTCATATTTGAAAACTCTTTCTGAAAAATATATCAAAATCATATTGTGATATGATCATTGATGACTCGGGAAGTAATATAGCATAAAGATTGATGGCATTACTAGATACCATGCTGCTTAAACATTGATGGCATACTCGATTGTCATAATAATCATGTTTTAGAAACTCTTTCTCAAACTCCTCTTTACTTTCTCAAAAACTCAGTTTAAAACAAAAAATGTTGGCTTTAAAAGATTCTCAAAATTTATAACTCAAAGTAGGGTTGATGCTGAAATTTAGACATGAACAACTCAAATCAAGGATCTCAATAACAATATAGAAAATTCAATAATCAGAACTCAAGAACTTAGAACTCAAGAACTTAGAACTCACTGATACTACTCATCTCAAGAATACTCAATTCATAAGGTTCATGTTGAAATATAAACATGAACGAATCAACTCAAGAATCTTAATGCATAACATATGACAATTCAAAAATTAGGAATAGAATTTCAAAAGAAACTGGAACTTGAGAACTAAAAATCAACTCATCTCAAGAATACTCAAATCTAGGGGTAGAATCCTAGATTTCTCTTTTACTGATTTGAAAGTAGATGTAGGTTTTGAGGACAAATTAGTCCAACACTATGATAGCCTTACATACCTGTAAGAACAAGGTTCTTGAAAAATCTTGAATAAGAACTTGATTAGAAGCCTTGAAACCCTAGCTTGAAGGTAAACAATCAAGAAAACCTTTCTTGAGAATCTTGAATTTGTTTCTTGAAATCTCATGGCCAAGAACTATGATTTTTCTTTGTGATTCATAATTTTATGGAGGAATTTGAGTTGGAAAGAATGGAATTATTGGTGAAAGACTTACCTTGAATAAGAATCTTGATAAAGATTGAAAGAATCTTGAATGGAGTCTTCTACTTTAATTTTTCCTTAGGGTTTGAGAGAGAAGATATGATGGATTAAGAGATGAAAATCTGATTGTTTTGGGTCTTTAATTAGTCAAGAAAATCGTTTAGTGTTTTCTTAGAGGTAAAAAGACAAAAATGACCCTTTTTAATGTTTTCCCGTCGGCTAATTCATCACAACACTGTATCAGATTACTAAAATAGTCATAACTTTTTACTCAAACCTCAGATTTTTGAGAAATTGGTGGCGTTGGAAATAAGATTCAAATACCTTTAATTTGATAGGTTATGGGCCACGTATGACGTAACTCTTTATATTCTAAGAGATATGGTCTTTTGAAGTTGACCCAAGTAGAATCTTACATCAAAACTTAATCGATAAGGAAACATTCAACTCTACTTTGTGTTAGGAATTTTTAGTGACCTTAATTGATATCCAAAATCATTCCGATCCTAAAGAATTTACCTGTACAATTATGAGCAATTTAGGAATAACCTGAAAAGACCTTATATGCAAATAAATAATAGTTTGGGCATTAGCTAAAAAAATGGGGTGTTACAATATCTCCCCCTTGGGATAATTCGTCCTCGAATGACGGTTAAAATGAGCATGGAAGGGAAAGGAGTTACTCTTACTATATTCCAGCTTAACTCAAAATCACAAATTACTTAACATAAGGTGATTATTCTAATTTCAATCACAAGATTCAGGCTCTATACCTCTTTAAGAAATCGCATCCCAAGAAAACTTCTCCCTATAACTACATTTAACTAACCTCGAGTTTTAATCAAGAACCACTTAATGCATCATGCATTCATCCACATGCTACCAACACCACATTCAAACCCAGTACTATATCCCCTACATGGAATCCTGCTAACCAATCCTTATAAGAATTCCTCATTCTCTCGTCACTTCTAGCAACAAAACATTCATGCATCACTGCCAGGAATTGACTAATTAATCATCGTGAAACCTTATCTCCTTCTTCCTCCATATTTATAACCTTAGGTTGAATAAACACACCATCACTATCATAATAAGAAATAGAAATCCTCTTCTCTATCATCACACAACTACAATCATCAACACCACTCTCAAAATAAAAAGGATCACTAAAAGAACTTTAGGGTGAAAGATAATAAGCACGATTCATTCGAGAAATCTGATATAAGAATATGAATGACATAAAATTATGTTGCTAGCCATTGAGAGTAAATCATGAATTTGTGAGACTGAACATACTGTGAGACATGATTGCTTATATGAATAGGTTCATAGAATGAGACTGATATCCATAACTTTATGGATTAAGCTTGAGATTAAAAGGCTAATGTCTTTGCCCCTCATTCTGACAACTGAGCATAGATGTGAATCTCTCTGAAGTGTATGAGCATAGGTCATAGACACAATTATGATATTAGGAATATCAACAAGATGTTATAATCACTAGACTTGAGGAATACACAAGATTATGAACGGATTGATATATCTCTAAAACTCTTTCTGAAGACATCACTATCTCATTCTCAACACTTGACTTGACTTCTGAGCTTATCATCTCCCCCTTAGGTCTAAAGGTGATACTTGAAAGCTATGGATCTATTCCATCATCTCTAAACTGGTCTACATTCCCTTTACTCTAATACTCGGGAAAGGCTTATCTCATGGCTACTAAACTTTCAATAAGCAGGTACTAAGACTCCTTCTAAGACCTCTTTCTAAGATGCTTCTATTAACCTCTTCTCATTGGCTTATAAGACTACTTAATCTAACTGTTAATAACCTTCCTTCTATGTTCATATCAACCTAACTAAAGGAAGCTTTAAACTATATTTAAGAGGCTCATCATTGACTATATAAAATCCTTTCTACCAAACTCTTAAGGGTAATAAATAATTCTTACATCAACCTACTCCACATTGACAGCTCAAATATACTATCTAGGAACACATGGGAAATCATTAACTTAGTTGGAACCTCGTCTGATTACGTACAATCTTGGTACACCTCTTAATGCTCTTGTTACTCTTATGACTTAGCCACACTTCACTGCCCTTATCTTAAAATTTAGCATCTCTCACTTATACCGTTCATATTAATTGCAGCTAACATCTCGATTCCTCACTTACTCTATGTCAAGTCTACCAGATCAGATCTCAAGACTAACATCGTCATCCTTATGTTGCCATTCTTTTGATCACGACGCTTATCTCAAATTCCAGCTTAATGTTTATTACTAAACCCAGATATCAATATGATTGCTCGCTTACTATATTAACTTACAACTACTAGACACAAATTAAGAAACACTCTCCCACTAAAACCTCATGACAAGTGGTCAATCTTTATCTCTCTGTATACATGCTTACGAATTATCGTCACATTCAATTTGATGACTTAAGTACTATTTACTCAGTCACTATACGTCATTGCCTAATTAGTTCTATTATTACCTTTTGAATATTATGGGCTCTCCCTTAAAGATCATAAGCCTACCTTGAAGCTATTACCTCATGAATACCCCTACTCTTCTATTCAATACCTACACTTGGTCATTACTAACACAATGACACATCATCAAAAACTTCTTTCTAGTTAAAGTATACTTTAACTCATCCTAACTGGTAACCTTTACTCAACCTTCTATCATTAAATTTACACAAACTCATCACATCTTAGTCTACCCATAGGGGAAAACTCCTCATTAATAACCTACTTGGTGCATTACTATAATAACATAATTTGCCTCATCTATCTCTCTCTTTTTAGATTACTGAAGCTCTACTTGAATTCTTCTAACTCTAGGCACTTTTACTACTACTGTTTATAATCTCATAAATCATACTATCTTTTCGGGTGCAATTACTACAGAAGCTCTAAATCTCAGTTGAAACAACGTTTAGAGAACATATTACATCTCGCTTTTAGCTTGAACGCACAACTCATATGAATAAGAGTACATTCTTTCAAAACTCAACACTTAAACTCACTCACAGGCTTCTCTCAAGCCCCTCTACAGTCTAATGACTTTCTCAAGATTTTTGTTGAGATTAACTCTTCGATACAGATTTGGGCTTTGCTTTTCAACTACCTTGAGTATGAGGGGTAGTCGAATGGATATGAGAAAACCACGAGTTAGAATAAATTCCTTAGGAAACAATTCTACTGCATAATTTAGAGTATGAAACCAGGGAAACTTAAATGTCTGTAGTCCCTCATTTATAGAAGTGGGGCCCTCACAACCATAAATAAGATCCTACTGACACGGCTTCATAAACACTCTAGGACACTTGAACTATGTGCTCTGATACCAAGTTTGTCAGGACCCAAGCCTACACCATGGACGTGGACGGCACTCGAGAACCATTTCTAGTGCCCAAGAGAACCCTCATCCTGGCTGATTACAAGCGGAAGACTAACTCAAGAATACATAAGTATCAAATTGAAAGAAACGTTTAAAAATAGTTTACTGAATCTCAAAACTTTGCTGAATATACTGAGTATGAAACATAAGTTTTAAATAAAACCTCTGAAACTGAAAGACTCTCCAAAACTGTCTATCTATGAAACCTCTACTATATATAGACGAGTGTCGGAACAAGACCCATGAATACTCAAAATGTTACTAATATTAACAACTCATAAAATTGGAGTCCTCCAAAAGCAAGGAGGTCTTACTCAAAAGCTGACAAGAAGACGAAGTGATCTCAATGGACTCTTGTTGAGGATCCTAAGAACCTGTATCTACATCATTAAAAGATGCAGGTCAAATAACATCAGTACATTGAATGTACGAGTATGTAATATAGCCGAATAACAAATATCTAAAAGAAATGATTGTAATAGATAACAATGTACTCAAGTTGAATGTAAAGAAATAAAGGAGTTAAATCATTTAAAGCTTTACAAAATGCTTTCTCATCTCTGAACTCAACATAATAAGTGATATATAAAAATACACTTTAACTCTATAAGGAGATTCTTTAACCGACAACCATGACTATGAGCTACATGATGACACATCATCTCGCCCACGCTGCCAGAACTGTCCAATACCTTGCGGGGATATAGAACACCTCAACTAAGTGGATCCACTAAGCTCTGCCCGAAGGCATATAGGATTCATCTAAAAAGTATGACCCTATACCCATGTTGGCATACATGGTTTATGAGGAATGTGAGTTATCTGAACTCATCCCCATATCGGTGCTCAATACTATTGCCAATAATATATACTCATGCTCAATGTTTAAAAAACATACTCTTCCTCTGGTTTGAGATAATTTCTCACACTATCCTCTTAAAAAAGGTAACTCCTCTTGAAGTATCTTTGAACTCATAACTCATTTAGAAATCAAAGTTTCTCTTTTATCAATGTAAAAACTGATACCTTTGGGAATACATAGTTCCCTTATACACTTACTCAATTCATATTTGAAAACTCTTTCTAAAAAATATATCAAAATCATATTGTGATATGATCATTGATGACTAGGAAAGTCATGCTGCATAAACATTGATGTCATAACTAGATACCATACTTCTTAAACATTGATGGCATACTTGATTGTCATACAAATCATGTTTTAGAAACTGTTTCTCAAACTCCTTTTTACTTTCTCAAAAACCTAGTTTTAAACAAAAAATGTTGGCTTTAAAAGATTCTCAAAATTTATAATTAAAAATAGGGTTAATGCTGAAATATAGACATGAACAACTCTATTCAAGGATCTCAATAACAATATAGAAAACTCAATACTCAGAACTCAAGAACTTAGAACTCAATGATACTACTTATCTCAAGAATGCTCAATTCACAGGGTTCATGGTGAAATATAGACATGAACGAATCAACTCAAGAATCTTAATGCATATAATATAGCAATTCAAAAACAAGGAATAGAATTTCAAAAGAAACATGAACTTGAGAACTCAAAATCAACTCATCTCAAGAATACTCAAATCTAGGGGTAGAATCCTAGATTTCTCTTTTATGGATTTGAAAGTACATATAGGGCGTGAGGACGAATTAGTCCAACACTATGATAGCCTTACATATCTGGAAGAACAAGGTTCTTGAAAAATCTTTAATAAGAACATGATTAGAAGCCTTGAAATCCTAGCTTGAAGGTAAACAATCAAGAAAACCTTTCTTGAGATTCTTGAATTAGTTTCTTGAAATCTCTATGCCCAAGAATTATGATTAATATTAGTGATTCATAATTGTATGGAGGAATTTGAGTTGGAAAGAATGGAATTCCAGGAGAAAGACTTACCTTGAAGAAGAATCTTGAAAAAGATTGAAAGAATCTTGAATGGAGTCTTCTACTTCATTTTTTCCTTAGGGTTTTGCCTTAGGGTTTGAGAGAGAAGAGAATGATGGATTAAGAGATGAAAATGTGATTGTTTTGGGTCTTTAATTAGTCAAGAAATTCATTTAGGGTTTTTTTAGAGGTAAAAAGACAAAAACAACCATTTCTAATGTTTTCCCGTCGGCTAATTCATCACAGCACTGTATCAGGTTACTAAAATGGTCATAACTTTTTACTCAAACCTCGGATTGATGCGAAATTGGTGGCGTTGGAAAGAAGATTCAAATACCTTTAATTTGGTAGGTTATGGGCCACGTAACTCTCTGTATTCTAAGAGATATTGTCTTTTGAAGTTGACCAAAGTAGAATCTTACCTCAAAACTTAATCGATAAGGAAACTTTCAACACTACTTTGTGCTAGGAGTTTTTAGTGACCTTAATTGATATCCAAAATCATTCCCATACTAAAAAAATTACCTTTACAAATCTGAGCAATTTAAGAATAACCAGATTAGACCTTATATGCAAATAAAGAATATTTCAGGCCTTACCTTAAAAAATTTTGGGGTGTTACAATCATCTCCCACTTCTATTCCAGAAGATATATGTTACGAGCCACACCACATGGACTTTGGTGTTCTACCTTAACCTGCTGGCAATTTGGGCACTTGGCTACAAAATCTACGATGCACCTCTTCATACTATTCCACCAATAGACTTCTCTCAAGTCATGATACATCTTTGTGGAACCTGGATGGATCGAATATCTCGAGCTATGAGCTTCTTCCATTATTCTCTCTTGGACCTCATCCCCCTTTGGAACACACAATCTACCTTGATATATCAACATACCATCTCCCACTTGTTCAAAATCCACCACTTTCTGCTTATGAACATTTGCCTTTAGTTCAAGTAAGAGGGAGTTTTAGTCTTGTTTCTCCTTCACTTCTGACACTAATGATGATTCAGCCCCAGTCATCACAACAACTCCACCTTCATTGAAATCTAACAAACGGACTCCCAGACGTGCAAGTCTGTGAACTTCCTTAGCCAATTCTTTCTTTCACTCCTCAACATGAGCAGTACTCCCCATGGACAACCTGCTCAACGCATCAGCAACAACATTAGCCTTACCTGGATGATAGAGGATACTCATGTCGTAATCCTTGGGCAACTCTAACCACCTCCTTTGTCTGAGATTAAGTTCCTTCTGAATGAAAACTGTCACGCCTCGAGGCTACTCCCCTAACGTAACACGGGACCTAGGATCACGAGTGACCCCAAGCTAACCCTGAATCTGGCATATCATGAACATACTTAAATAGCTAAGTATAATGAACTAAGCAGAAGCTAAATCAATTGATATCTGAAGAGGAACAAGTCCAACTAGTCTGAATAATAATATAACATAACATACCGAGTCTTAGTGAAGACTAAAACAACCACTTAACCACTCAAGCTGAATCTACTACTATGTCTGACAAGCCTCTAACTGAGTTGAGTTGTTGGGACATACCCCCAGCTAACTCTAACAAAACTGAAACTAAAAAGAATGACTAAAATGAAAGCATGTCTATTGTCCTCGGAATATGAGGACTCACCATTTGTCACGAACCAGGGGTATCCCCTATATGTAACATCGCGTATAAAACCCCGAAGGACTCCATACAAGCCACTTAGCTCTCATAACATAAGAAATAGAACAAGAAGATTAAAACAGTAGTCCAAGTCCAAACATTTTATATAAGTAAAGCGGAAGTCTAAAACACTTGTCTCATCATAGCCATCTTATACAATAGAATGAAATTGGGCCTAGCCCATACATCATGTCCAAAAGAGAAATACATGAAATAAAGTGAAACAATAGACTCCGTCCTCGAAGCATGAGGACTCACCAAAGCTCAGAAATCTCGAACTCAACCACTAGCCATGAAACCTGGAAACCTGACTGTCGGACCCTACATTTGGAGAAATGTAGGCAAGAGTATGTGTTAGTACAAAACAATTCACCAAGTATGATAGTCATGCATAAAAATATTTAAAACATGCTAAAAGGGAGATTTCATTTCATGACATGCAATTGACCAAGCTAAATCATGATATAAGAGAATTAGAAAACATAAGTAATAAAAACCATGGTCAATGCAAGCTAACATCATCTTTAAAACTTTTGAACTCATATACGATACTTCTTGAAGTAACCTTAGTTCATTATTAATGTGGAGAATTAGCCTAAACCGACATAGAGACCATGTGAGCTATACCATGATCCTCCAGTGTCTCCCACACCGAAAAGGGTTGTCCTACTTGCCAAGGTAGAACCATGAACTTCTAGCTTAAGTGGATCCATTAGCTAATGTCTCTTGAGACAATAATCCTATGGGGGCACATAGGTAAGGGGTAATGAGATTGCTTCTAGAAACCCGGTCTCTACTAACGGGAGAGCCTCCATCTCAATATCCTCTCGGTGCTAAGCATAAATCCCATGGAATAGTCATTTCTTACTTTGACCTTATTATCCATGGAAAAGCATCCTAGGATAACCAATCCAAACTAGTTCATTAGGATAGCTCTTACTCTTTGATTCAATTAGGTGAGAAAGTCTTTCAACCTAAGAATCCTTACTATGTGAGAAAACATTTTACATCATGCTTATATGTGTTTATGAGAATGTCCTTTCAGCAACACAACAATAACATCATCATTGGTACTTTACTCTCAAAGCACCCTTAAAACATTTGCATAGATTTTATAAGAAAATGCATAAGTCCATAATTTACCTCTTGAGGTTCAAAACCCACTTTCAATCATCAATGCTTAGAAAACATGCATTAGATATGGATTTCATCATAAGTTCATGTAAAACTAGTACTACATGCTTAATTTCATAAATCTCTTCCTTTAGGATGAAAATCCACATCATATGATTCATAGCTTGAAAACATAGGGATTACATGGGCTCATGGGGAAAACATCATAAAATCATCATATTTCATCAATTCATGCATAAGAGATCATAATTCAATCATTTAAATTAACATTGAAGAGAACCCATGACAATTGAAGTAAACCCTAACTCAATTGGGAATTCTACCTTTTAGAAATAGAGGAATTTGGGAACTCCATGGATGAAAACTATCATACCTTGAATCCAAATGCTAGCCTTCAATGGAGGAATTGAGAGTAGACGTAAAATCCTAGGTTGAATCCTTCTTCTTCTTCAAGTTTCTAGAAAGAGAAATATTTTAGAGAGTTCTTCTTTTGTGATTTTGGAAGAATGAAGTAAATGGGCTAATTTGGGGGTTGAAAACACTTATATAGGGGTCTTAGTGAAGGGTAAAATGACGTAGTATATGAACTAATTAATTAGGAAAAGACCCATCTACCCCTGAAACTTTAACTGCCAGCATGACCCACGACTCGAGATTGACGGACATTGGACTGACCAACGGTCCATCCTGTACACTTGTCGTTGGTGGTCAGAGAGTTTTGGTCGATCTACAGACCTTTAGACCATAGACCGTGGACCACCAATGGTCTGTAGGTCCAGTCGTGGTTCCTGCCCTGGACAACTTTTTGAGTGGCCAATCCACGGACCCACCTACAGTCCATGGTCTAACTCACGGGCCGTGGTTGGCCCTCGTGGATGGCACCTGGGAGTTCTGAGTTTTGCTATGGTGCCCTCTTTCAGATTCGGAGTGTTACAATATCTCCCCCTTGGGATCATTCGTCATCGGATGTCATTCAAACTGGTTCTAAAAGATTAGGAGAGGAACTAACATCCCAACCTAACAATGCCATGCATGTAACCAAGGAGGAACTATCGACTCCAAGCTAAGACGTTCTCTAAACATCATAAGAGGGGTGAATCTAACTCTAACAGCCCATCATGCATTCCATGCACATATACAAGGAGGAAACATCAACTCCAAGCTAAACATACTCAATGGATCATAAGGAAGTGGGAACTACATCTAGAAATCTAATATACATGAATTTTCAAAATTACTCATGTTCAAGGAGGAACTACCTTCTCCAAGCTAAAAGCATGCTCAACACAATCTCATGGAGCCCATATGCAATTTGTTCTCAATAGCATAGCTAAAGCATGTTCATCAATTCATCTCATGAATTCTATAGGAAACTCATACTCAATGCACAACAACATAAGAAAAATCAATCATATAAACTCATTTTCTTTCAAAACACAAGTTTTTCATGAACATACATAACATAATGAAATCATGGAAACACATAAAACACATGACTCCAAAATAAGGAACAACCCAAGAGGAACTCATTACCTCAAGCTAGAGTAGGAGTAGAAGGAAAGAGATGAGAATATCGGGACATCATATCGGCCTCGGCCTCCCATGTATCACCCTCAACTAAATGATTCCTCCACTATACTTTCACAGAAGCAACTTCTTTATTTCTTAACTTCTTGACTTACCGGTCTTAAATCTCAACCGGAACTTCCTCTTAAGATATATTTTCATCAACTCCCAAACCCTCTAAGGAAACTATAGATGTTGGGTCACCAACACATTTCTTCAACATAGAGACATGGAAAACTGGATGCACCGATGCCAACTCATTTGGAAAATCTAGCTCATAAGCAGCCTTACAAACACGCCTCAAAATCTAATATGGGCCTACATGTCGGGGACTAAGCTTCCCTTTCTTACCAAACCTCATTACACCCTACATGGGTGAGATTTTCAAGTAAACCCAATCATGAACATCAAACTCAAGATATCTCCTTCTCACATCGGTATATAACTTTTGTCGACTTTGAGCCGTTTTCAACCTTTCTCTAATAAGTCAAACTTTCTCTATGGCCTCATGTACCAATTCAGGACCTATTAGGGTAGCTTCATCCACCTAAAACCAACCTATAGGATATCTACACCTCCTACCATAAAGAGCCTCAAATGGAGCCATACCAATACTCGAGTGATAGCTATTGTTATATGCGAACTCAATCAATGGTAAATAGTCATCCCAATTACCCTTAAAATCAACCACACAAGCTCTCAACATGTCTTCCAAAGTTTGGATAGTACGCTCCACTTTCCCATCAGTTTGGGGATGAAAGGTCGTGCTAAGCTTAACCTTAGTGCCAAGACCCTTTTGAAATGACTTTCAAAACTAGGAAGTGAATTGGGTACCACGATCGGAAATAATGGACAAAGGCACTCCATGCAACTTTACCATTTCTCTCATGTACATCTTGGCATAGTACTCCACCGAATAGGAAACCTTGACGGAAAGGAAATGAGCTGATTTCGTCATCCGATGTACTATAACCAAAATCGAATCATGTTGTCGCCGGGTGCGAGGCAAACCAACAATAAAGTCCATATTCAAATCCTTCGACTTCCAAGTAGGAATGCTAATATCTTGGGACAAACCTCCCAGTTTCTAATGTTCAACCTTCACTTGTTGGCAATTTAGACACTTAGCCACAAATCCCGCAATATCCTTCTTCATCCCATTCCACCAATAGACCTCCTGTAAATCACAGCACATCTTGGTGGCTATGGGGTGAATGAAATACCACAAACTATGGGCTTCTGTCAAAATTTATTCCCTTAAGTCATCAACATTCGGAACACACAAACGACCTTTATATCTAAGTACCCCATCTCCCCCTTAGGAAAAGCCTCAACGGATTTCTTAAGCACCACCAAAATTGGATCAAGACCTTGCTTAGCTTTCACATCTGCCACAAAATATGATTAGCACCCATTTTGAACCATAACACCACCCTTGGTGGATTCTACTAATTGATCACCTAATCGGGCTAGTCTATGAACATCTCGAACCAACTTTCTTTTCTTCCACAATATGAGCCACACTACCCATAGACAACTGACTAAGAGCATCCGCCACCACATTAGCTTTACCGGGGTGATAAAGAACGCTCATGTCATAATCTTTCAATAACTCAAGCCACCTTCTTTGGCGAAGATTAATATCTTCTTGATTAAACACATATTGCAAACTCTTGTGGTCGGTAAACACATCTACATTCACACCATACAAGTAATGCCTCCAAATCTTTAAGGCAAAAATGACCGCCGCTAGTTCAAGGTCATGGGTAGGATAATTCTTCTCATGAATTTTAAGTTGCCTTGAGGCATAGGCAATCACTTTCCCATTTTGCTTAAGCACACACCCTAACCCAATTCTTGAGGAATCACAATAAACCACAAAGCCATCCGTCCCTTCTGGTAAGGTCAACAACGTTGCGGAAGTAAGTCTATCTTTTAACTCTTGAAAACTCTTTTCACACTCTTCGGACCATATGAACATAGCCTTCTTTTGAGTCAAAGCGGTCAAAAGAGAGGAAATTGAAGAGAATCCCTCAACGAACCTTCTATAATAACCGGCTAATCCTAAGAAACTTCTAATATTCGAAGGAGTTAGAGGTCTAGGCCAACTCTTGACCGCATCCGTCTTCCCAGGATCTACCTCAATACCTTTACTTGAAACAATATGACCAAGGAAAGCTACGGACCATAACCAAAATTCACATTTGCTAAACTTTGCAAAAAGTTGATGGTCCTTAAGAACTTGCAACAGGATCCTCAAATGATCAATATGCTCATCCTCACTCCTTGAGTAGATCAAAATATCATCAATGAACACAATCACAATCATGTCAAGGTATTGTCTAAACACCCTATTCTTCAAATCCATAAATGCCGCCAGAGCATCAGTCAACCCAAACGACATTACCAAAAACTCATAATGACCATACCCAGTTTGAAAAGCCTTCTTCGAAATGTCATCCTCTCTCACCCTCAATTGGTGATAACCCGATCTAAGATCAAACTTAGAAAAATAACTTGCCCCTTGAAATTTGTCAAATAAATCATCTATCCTCGGAAGAGGATACTTATTCTTAATAGTCACCTTGTTCAACTGACGATAGTCGATACACATACGAAGAGAACCATCCTTCTTCCTAACGAACAAAACATGAGCACCCCATGGAGAGATACTCGGTCGGATGAAACCCTTATCCAATAGATCTTTCAATTGTTCTTTCAACTCCTTAAGTTTTGCCGAAGCCATATAGTAATAGAAATAGGTTGCATATCTGGGAGAAGATCAATAGTGAAGTCTATTTCCTACTCGAGAGGAATACCGGGTAAGTCATCTAGATACTCTTTCGAAAACTCATTTACAAAGGGGACCGACTCAAGAAAAGAGGTTTCGGAATCTACATCCCTCACCCTAACTAGATGGTAAATGCAACCCTTAGAAATCATCTTTTTAACTTTAAGAAAAGAGACAAACTGACCCTTAGGCATATAATTTCCCCCCTTCCACTCTAGGAAAGGCTCATTCGGGAACTAAAACTTGACAACACGAGTTCTACAATCAATAGAAGCATAACATGTGTGCAGCCACTCCATACCAAGAATCACATCAAAATCTAACATATAAACCTCTACCAAGTCAACAAGAGTATCTCTATGGGACAAGGAAACGGGACACTTTCTATATACCCTCTTAGCCACAATAGAATCACCAGCAGGAGTAGAGACAGAAAAAGGATCTAGCAACACATCAGAGAGCACATCAAACCTCATAGCCACATATGGCGTCACAAAAGACAAAGTAGCACCAGGATCAAGTAAAGCACATACATCAAGTTGAAAAATATTCAATGTACCGGTAACCACATCGGGAGAACTCTCTTTTTCTCCACGAGTCTGAAGTGCATAGAAGCGGTTTTCCTTAGGAGCATTGGAACCCAAACCACTAGGAGTAGCTTGATTTTCCTCTCTTCCTTTAGCCATAAGCATTGGGCAATCCCTCATTTTGTGACCACTTTTACCACAACCGAAACAACCATCTCTGCCGGCTAGGCACTTACCCTCGTGCTTCCTTCCACACTTAGTACAAATAGACCTAGGCAATGAAGATCCACTACCATTACCTCTTTGAGGCTTAGGGTTAGACACCCTATCTTTGTTGAACATTGGAGGAGCATTAGAGGAATCTTGACCGGAAAACCTTTATCGGAATTTAGGACGACCATGTCCATCAGACCTTGCATGTGAGAAATTTCCATCACCGGTCTTAGCCCTCTTTACCTCTCTAGAATTTTTCTTGAGTTTCTCCTCCTCAATTTATTGTGCATGAACCATGAGACGAGAGATGTCCATGTCATGAATGAGCATGGCGGTTCGGCAATCTTTGACCACCATTTCGAAGATACCAGAAACGAACTCGCTGATTAAAGTCTCAAATACACCTCATCCCATTCTAGGTGTAAATGATCATTAACTAGTTTAAAACTTAACGAAAAGTTAGGGTCGAACCCACAGGGAGTAGTACATGCTTGAATTCAATAACGAAGTAGTAAATGTAATTTAATTAGTTGTAGGAATAGAAATTATCAAAATCACTTAAATAAGTCAAAATGGTGATAAAAATGTCAGGTTGGGGGATTTGATATCAATCAGCAACCACAACAATAAAAAACAACAGGGGTAATCAAATGATTTAGAGGTACTTGGTGGAATGACCAATCAACTGCCAATTACGCTAAATGGGTGTTAGCTAATTACTAAAAGTTACTAAATCTTCGTAAGTAGAATGGACCTTAGATGAGGTAGCTTTCTCTCAAACAACTACCTCTCTTTAATTGAGTTCTCTCGAACCTCAACAGACTAAACATGAAAACCAGCCCACAACCTCACTCCATCTACTCTCTCGAGCTACATAGGTAGAACGGGACTTAGGATTCACTCTCTCGAGCTGAACCCACAATAGCCCAATCATTACGAGTGCTAATTTATAACCTTGGTTTAAAACTTATCTCTCAAGCAAGCATAAAACACTAGAAACAATGAAATAAACATTCAATACATCAAAATAACAGCAGCAATAAATCAGACCCACTTCGAATTAGCAAAACAATCAATAATTTCTAACACCCATCAGCTAAATTAAGCATTTAATCACATGGTCAAACCCCCCAATAATGGGGTTTTAGCTAGTCATCATAAAAAGTGAAAATTCAACACCTATTACATGCTCCATAGTTGGGTATTGATTTACAAAACCTTAAAATGAGTAGATTTAGCTTCAGTTACAAAACCCACTCAAAATCTACTTGAAAATTGCTTCCAAAAACCAACAAGACAGTGTTTTCGTTCTAAGTCTGAGTTTTCACAATGTTTTGATGCCTTCTCTCTCTTCAAAATATCAAGTTATACTGATCCAAAATTTTGCCTTTTGGGGCAAATCGGCGAGGAATGTCAGACTTCACCGACAGGTCGGCAACTCGCCAAACGCCCCTGACCATTGCCTTCGAGTTTCGTGTTTTCATCCAATTATGCACTGTAACTTTAGGCGATCTATGTCGGGGTCGCGGATAGATTCCGCGATTCGCCCTTCGCTCTTTTGGATCGCAAATCTGCTTGCATCTTCATTGTGAATTATGTAACTTTCGGCGGTCTAACCTTTCTGCACCGATCCAGTCGGTGCTTCGCCGATAGGGTTTGTGCCTCACCTAATTTCTCTCATCCTAAGTCTGGCATGCTGAACTTTAGGCGGAGTGATGAGTCACTCGGCGGTTCGCCGAGTGGTATTGGCGATCACCAAGATCGTTTTTCTTCACTCCTTCAGCTTTTTAGCTCCTTTTTTCCCGGTCATGTCCTTGACTTGCTCCTTAGCCTTCATAGCTGCAAATCAACATTTTAACATCAGTTTAGAGCATAAATTAGGCATTTGAGGATACTTATACTATCAAAAAAAGACCTAAATTAGTCAAAATTTCAGGCTCATCAACACCCCCAACTTAAACTTTTGCTTGTCCTCAAGTAAAACTCAAGATCAATCAGTTCAACAAGGATGTCTACAAATAGTGCTGCATAAGACTCAACATATATGCACACAAGAAGATTCAAATTACTCATACAATGATCAATTGTGCTCTCAAAGTTTCAAATTGTGACTCACCATCATCAAGAGTACTCAAGCTCACCATGCTTGCTTCAAATGCAAGTTCAAGCTTAACCAAGGTATTGAAATGCCTTCAAAACAAAGATGACTCCATATTTACACAATATCTTTCAATAATTTAAGGTTGCGGAATCACATACAACTCTCACACTCACAAAGATGAACACATGCATTAATCCACCCATATGCTTGCCCTTATTTTCCAATCAACCTTAGTTTCAGCTCACTAAAGATCAAAAAAGTATTTTTAAGGCTTGTAATTAGGTTGAGTGCAAAAGGTATGGCAATTTAGGCTTAGTGGCTCCTACCTTCATGAAGTATGGCTTGAAAATCATTTTCTCCTTCTCTTTCTCATTCAAACATGATCATATTCCACCCCATTATTCAACTAGACATGAATCACTGGATACCACATTTCTTTTGGTATTTTCACAACTTTATTTCACAACTTTTTCTGTTTTTCAGTCTTTTTCTGTTCTTTCTTCTTTTTCATTCCTTTTTCTCTTTTCTTATTTTTTTTATATGGAGGGGTTCCATTATTTTCCAAACAATCCAACTCGGGGGAATATTTCACACTTTTTGATACTTATTATTTTTCACCGCACCCCCAACTTAGGCTTTTGGCCTAAGTTGGCTATTCAAACAAACCATTCTTCATGAAAGTTATGGGTGAAGGGTTAAAAAGCGGTCATAATTTTTCAAGTTTCTTCCAAGAAAAGCTTAGGCTCAAAAGGGGCCAAGCAAGGTTCACACTGCTTACAAGGTTGGCCACAAAGAGGTATGTTGTCAAATAGGCTCACTCTTCAAAAAAAATTCCTAAGATAATGTCTATTGCTTGCATCACTCAATCCACCGGACCTACGGGGAAAATTATAGGTGTCATCAAGCACAATGTTCAATGTAACCTCACCACACAAGGCATTGATACAATTATCAAACAAGACTCCACACTTTCTAGCTAGCGTGCAATGTTCATCACAAGAGACTCATTCGACAACCGGCTAGTCACAACAAGATGCTCAAAGTTCACATATTGCCTATGTTACTTCGTTTGCCTCATCGTAGCCGCACATTCATTTTGTTCAATTAATACCACTATTCAAGTCATCGATATTGCTCCTAACCGATCCTCAAAAATTGCAAAGGATGGCTCATTCAACCGCATCTAGAGGTGGTATTCCTAACAAGGTTCCACCCCACCAAAGCATCCATCATTGTCCTCAATGCAAAAGAAATAAATGGACAAGGAAAAAGAAGAAAAAAATAGAAATGTAATAGCATTGAATGACAAGATAAGAGTTAGGAAAATTCTTCACTGGGTGGCCATTCGGCGAAGTAATGTGGAAAGCGCCGAACGATTCGATGAACCGCATAACTACATGCAGTTCGCCAAAATGTCTTGAATATTGGCTCTCCAATTGAGACCAAAAGGTGGTGAAAGTTGGGCTCTCCTAACCTCTTCGGCGCATCACCTAGTAATCTTTCTACTTCGCTGAATATTCCAGAACTGCAGCCCCCTCCCTGAGGGGAAGAAGGCGAGCCAAGTCGCGATAGCTGTTCCGTTCAACGATTTTCAAAAATGGTCATACCCTCGCAGAATCGCTCCTACCTGCCCAAAAACACACATTATTAAAAACAACTAAAGCTTGGGTTGCCTCCCAAGAAGCGCCTTATTTAAGGTCGTGGCACGACGTGGAAATACTCTCAAGCATCTTCAAAATACACCACTTCAATAACTGAAACCTCATGACACTCCCTGAAATAAAGCTTCAGAGGCTGGCCATTCACCTTGAAAGCTGGACCATCCTTACCTTTGACTTCAATGGCCCCATTCGTGATCACTCGTGTCACTTTAAATGGACCAGACCACTTCGACTTGAGCTTTCCCGGGAAGAGTCTCAGTCGAGAATTGTACAGAAACACAAAATCTCCAACTCGAAATTCTTTCCTAAGGATTTTAGAGTCATGCCATTTCTTCATTTTCTCCTTGTAGAGAGCTGAACTTTCATATGCCCTGAACCTGAATTCTTCCATTTCGTTCAGTTGATCTACTCTCCCTTTCTAAGCATTCACCTAATCCAGATTTAATGCCTTTAATTCCCATAGTGCTTTGTGTTTAAGTTCAATCGGTAGGTGATAAGATTTCCTCAAAAATAGCTGATATGGAGACATGCCAATTGGTGTCTTATAGGCAGTGCAATACGCCCAAAGGGCATCATCTAGCTTCTGAGACCAATCAGTCCTATTTGCATTCATGGTCTTAGCCAGAATACTCTTAATCTCTCGATTCGAAAGCTCAACTTGGCTACTCGTTTGTGGATGATATGGTGTTGCCACTTTATGCTTCACTCTGTATTTACTCAATATGGATGCAAACAGCCGGTTGCAAAAATGTGAACCTCCATCACTAATAATAGCTCGTGGGGTGCCAAATCTAGCAAAGATGTAGTATTTAAGAATTGAACAACAATCTTCCCTTTATTGTTGGGTAGTGCCACAGCTTCCACCCATTTAGAAACATAATCCACAGCCACTAAAATATACTTATTTCCAGACAAGCTCACGAATGGCCCCATGAAGTCTATTCCACAGACATCGAACAACTCAACTTCCAGAATAGGATTAAGAGGAAACTCATACCTTCTGGACACCCCACCTTGTTTTTGGCATTGTATACATTTCATAAAAAATTCATGAGCATCTTTGTAGAGGGATGGCCAGTAGTCACCACTTTGAAGAATTTTAGTGGCTGTTCGCACACCTCTATGATGACCACCAACCGGCGAAGCATGACAAGCATTTAGAATTTTATTGACTTCCTCTTCCGGCACACATCGTCGAATAATATTGTCTGCACATTCTCTGAATAGATATGGTTCATCCCAGAAATATCTTTTGACATCAAACATTAACCGTTTTTGTTGATAGAAGTTCAGGTCTTCCGACATTAGCCCACATACATATAGTTTGCAAAGTTAGCATACCAAGCAGCTTGCGTAAGAGTGGCCATGAATACCTGCTCATCTGGGAATGAGTCATTTATGTCTAACTCAAGCTCATCTTTCTCCTTTCCCTACAACCTAGATAGGTGATCCGCCACCTAATTTTCACAACCTCTTCTATCCTTTACTTCAAAGTCGATTTCTTGCAATAACAACACCCATCTTATCAACCTTGGTTTTGCATCTTTCTTATCCATTAAGTATCACAGAACTGCATGATCAGTGTGAACTACCACTTTGGTGCCTAGCAAGTATCCTCAGAATTTCCTAAATTTGTATACCACCGTAAGTAATTCTTGCTCAGTAACAGTGTAGTTACGTTGAGCACCATTCAATGTTTTGATGGCGTAGTAAATTAGGTGGAATAGTTTGTTGCGCTTTTGCCCTAACACAACGCCCAACGCCATACCTCTTGCATCACACATCGCTTCAAAAGGTGCAGACCCATCAAGGCTAATAATCAATGGGGTAGAGATTAACTTCTCTTTCAAACACTTAAAGGCTACCATACATGTGTCATCAAAGCTAAATTGCACCTCCTTCTCCAAAAGCTTGCACAATGGGTGTGCAATTTTTGAGAAGTCTTTGATGAAACTCCAATAGAAACCAGCATGCCCCAAGAAACTACGAATATCTTTTACCGAGATTGGCGGGGGTAGCTTCTTAATTACCTCAATCTTGGCCTTGTCGACCTCCAACCCCTTTTGTGATACCTTGTGACCCAAAACTATACCTTCCCTAACCATGAAGTGACATTTCTCCCAATTTAAGACTAAATTGGTTTCCACACATCTTTGAATAACCTTCCCAAGGTGTGCCAAAAATGTTTCAAAAGAATCGCCCACAACTGAGAAGTCATCCATGAATACTTCCATTGAATCTTCAACCATGTCAGCAAAAATAGACAACATGCAATGTTGAAACATCGCTGGGGCATTACACAACCCGAAAGGCATCTTTTTGCAAGTGAAAGTTCCATAGGGGAAAGTGAAAGTGGTTTTCTCTTGATCCTCCGGTGCTTTAGAGATTTGGTTGTACCCAGAATAACCATCCAAGAAACAATACCATCCGCGCTCCGAAAGCCGATCAAGCATTTGATCCCTAAAAGGCATGGGAAAGTGATCTATTTCAGTCCTAGAATTTAACTTCTGATAATGCATGCATACCCTCCATCCGGTTACCGGTCTCGTACAAACAAGTTCCCCTTTCTCATTTGGGACTATTGTGATGCCACCTTTTTTGGGTACACATTGCACCGTACTCACCTATTTGTTATCCGTCATAGGGTAAATCACACCTGCATCCAACCTCTTGATTATCTCCTTTTTTACAACCTCTTGCATTGATGGGTTCAATCTCCTTTGATGTTCGACAGTCGGTTTGCACTCACTATCAAGTTGAATCTAGTGAGTGCAAATGCCGGGTGGAATACCCATAATGTCAGCGATAGTCCATCCTATAGCCTTGATGTACCTTTTCAACACCTCAAGAAGCAATTTTACTTGCCATTCAAGCAAGTCAGCTGCAATGATAACGGGCAAGGTGTTATTTTCCCCCAAGAATGCATATCGAAGATGAGCGGGGAGCACTTTCAACTCAAGCCTTGGTGGTTCCTCTGTGGATGGTTTGGCGGGAGGATTTTCTCAATTCTTTATATCAATGTCGAGCTTCAATGAGTTCCTTGAGTGTTCACCTAATCTCGATAGAGCAACTACCACTTTATAATACCCTTGAACTTCGGTCTCATCATAATTTGAAAGAACAGCCTCAAGAGGTTCACTCATACACATCAATTGGCTTCCACTGTCCACCGCTTCATCAATTACACCAATCATTGAAACCACATGAATATCACTTGGGTGTTTCAGAGATTTGCACACATTAAAGGTGACCTCATCTTCGTTCACCCGGAACTTCAACTCCCCACTTTCAACATCCACTAGGGCCTTTCCGGTTGCTAAAAATGGTCTACCTAAAATAATAGGAACTTCAGCATCAATCTCAAAATTAAGAATAACAATATTAGCCGGAAATATGAATTGATCCACCTTTACCAATATGTCATAGAGTATTCCAACGGGGTGTTTGATCGACCAGTCTGCCATAAGAAGCCGCATTGTGGTTGAATTTGGTTCGCCCAACCCAAGTTGTTTAAATATTACATAGGGCATCAAATTGATACTTTCTCCCAAATCACATAAATCTTTAGCAAATTGAAGCATACCAATGGTGCATGGGATGGTGAATGCCCCCGGATCCTCTTTCTTTATAATCATCTCACTAGTCATAATGGCATTACAATTATGAGAAACTTCAATTGTTTCGAAGTCCATGTTTCTCTTCTTAGTGACTAGCTCCTTCATGAATTTAGCATACCCGGCATCTCCAATAATGCTTCCACTAACAGAAGATTAATAGAAAGTGTCTTAAACACGAATAGAGATTTCTTGAACTTTTCATCTTCATTTTTCTTTTTGAGACGTTGAGGAAATGGGGGAGCTATTTTGGGAAGAGGTTGCACTATCTTTGGAGTTGGGGTGCCCTTCTATTTATCTTTTTGCAACTCGTCGACGGGGTTTTACTTAAGACTTTCCTCCTTCTCTTTGATCATATCACTTTCCGGTGCTTGAACAATCCCCTCTTCCTCATCGATATCTTTCTCCTCTTCATGAGTGTTCATCCCATTATTACGTTTCACATTACACACCGCTATCTTTCCATTTCGAGTCACAACCGCCAAATCTTTGTCATTGTAACACCCCGTATGCTAGAACTACCCAAGTCAACTCATTCTGCTAAAATTCATCAAGTTGAACGAGAAGAAGGAGAAAGAGTCGACCAAGCCCTAGTTCAAGAACGCAGTGAGTTTTCATCATTTCCAACCCCAAAATCAAAAGATTTCTCCATGGAATTTGTCAACAGGTATGTGGGATTTCACTTGTGGGTTCCTTTCGCCAATTAGGTCCCTATAATTCAGTCAGATTCTTGATTCCCTTCTTATTACCTAGACCTAGGGTTTCTAGAATTTCAGGAGATCATTATGAATTAGTTACTTTAATGTTCCTAATCAGATTATCATGATTTTCGTATTATTTTCCGTAGATGCTTTCATAAACTCAGAACCCTAGCTATGTAGTTCTCTTAGTTCATGAATTACATATGCTAGGTCAGTTATTTCAGATATACATGCCTCAGATGCGAATGTTTAATTATCAATACATTAATGTTGCATTCTTAGATTTTGCCTGTCAGTATTTTGAGCTATCCAGTATTACAGAAATTTAGTCATCATGTGTTATTTACATAATCAGTTGGGAGTAGACTTAATACCGAGTTCGACTAGGGTCAGTCACCCTCAAGTCCCAAAACTACGTGCCCCATAGGTTGTAAGTCCCTTATGTGGGCATCAGTTTAGTGATCACGCCAGTCATGCCTCTATACCTCTGACAGGGTATATTGGGTCCTCTCGATGGGGCGTACAAATCGGACTCCACATTTAGCTCATGTAGTTTTATGTCGGTTATTAGTAGCTCCCTCGCAGTCAGATTCTATTGCATTGACCATGATATCAGTTACAGTCAAAATTCACTCTCAGCATGTCATGTACCTGGTCATTGCATTCAGTTAGTTCATGTTCAGTATTCTCAGTATAGTACCATGCTTATATCATATCATTGCTCAGTTATATTCTTTGCTCAGTTATGTTATTATTCAGCTTTACTCTAGCCTGCATGCTCAGTACCTTTCAAGTACTGACGCATACTCTGCGCTACATCTTCTCGTGATGTAGGTCCAGGTTCTCAGCTTCCAGATCACGCATAGATCGGTTCTCGATCTTCAGCTCAACTGTATCAGTAGTGAGTCCTCATTTTCTAAGGACGATAGGCATGTTTCCTTTCTATTTTTATTCTTTAGTTTCAGTTTTGCTAGATTTAGCTGGGGCATATCCCAGCACTTCTAGTCAGTTAGAGGCTTATTTCAGACATAGTTAGATTCAGCTTTAGCATTTGAGTTTGACTTTTCAGTTGTTGTTAAACTCTCAAATTTTCTATATTCAGATAGTTTATGGGTATTCCCCATTATTTCAGTTTACACCATGTTTTAGCTTCCGTATAGTACTTTCCTAATTCAGTTTATTTAGTATGCTTATGTTATGCCAGCAGTGGTAGCTTGGGGTCACTCGTGATCCTAGGTCCCGTGTCCAGGTCCAGGTGGTAGCTTTGGAGCATGACAATCTTGGTATCAGACCGTTAGGTTTAAGTTTCCTAGGATGTTTGAAAACCCACACTAAGTAGAGTCCTTTTCATGGGTGTGAAGTGCACCACATCTAATGAAAGGGAGGCTACAAAGTGTTTAAGAAAAGCCTCACTTTCTTAATATTCTTATCATTTGTAGGTGTGATGTCTCTCTAACTCATAGTTATGCATTTCAGATCATGCCTCCTCGTAAAGCTAACACAATGAATGCTAACGCAGCTCCTCCAGTCTTAGATCAGGAAGTTTTGAATGTAGAGTTTCAGAATGCTATCCAAATTTTGGCTCAAAGTGTGACTAATCAGAACAACCAGCAGGTTCCAGCTTCTGCAAATGCTAATGTTGGGTCAAGTGCAGCTAGAGTTTGTGATTTTTTTAGGATGAATCCGCCTGAGTTCTTACGATCACAGATTGGTGAGGATCCCCAAAACTTCATAGATGAGGTCAAGAAGATCTTTGAAGTGATGCAAGTGACAGGTAATAATAGGGTGGAGTTGTCATCCTATCAGCTTAAGCATGTAGCTCATATTTGGTTTACTAAATGGAAAGAGAACAGGGGTATAGATGCAACTCCTATCAGTTGGGAATGTTTTAGTGAGACTTTTCTAGACAGGTTCTTCCCAAGGGAGTTAAGGGAGGAAAGAGCTCAGGAGTTCATGAACTTGAGGCAAGGTAACATGACAGTCCAAGAATATGGACTCAAGTTCACCCAACTCTCCAGGTATGCTCCTCACATGGTTGCCGATTCCAGGGCTCAAATGAACAAGTTTAAGTATGGAGTGTCAGACTTAGTGAAAATAGAGTGCATAAATGCTATGTTGCTGGAAAATATGAACATCTCTAGGCTTATGACCCATGCTCAGCAGGTTGAGGGGGATAAGCTCAAGGAAATAGCTAAGGAAAACAAGAAAGCTAGAACAGTTACTAAGAGTATTCTCAAAAGAAATCGGGTGGTGGAAATCACTCTAAGTTTCAGCAGAAATCTTCAGCCCCGACACCTTCATCAGCTAGTGCTCCATCCTCCAGGTTCTGACAGGATCAGAAAGGTAGGGCGTCAGTCTCTAAGTGTCAGGGGAGTGTTTCAAGTACCAGAACCTACCTAACTTGTCCTAAGTGTGGTACGAACCATCCGGGCGAATGCCTTGCAAGAAAGAGCAGCTGAGCTTAAGGAATTGAAAGAGCAGTTGAAAGACCTTTTAGATAAGGGCTTCATCAGACCTAGTATTTCGCCATGGGGTGCACCAGTGTTGTTTGTGATAAAGAAAGATGGTTCTCTCAGGATGTGCATTGACTATCGGCTGTTGAACAAAGTCACAATCAAGAATCAGTATCCCATCCCCAGGATTGATGACTTGTTCGACCAACTCCAGGGTGAAAGTCATTTTTCGAAGATAGACCTCAGATCTGGTTATCATCAGCTCAGAGTCAGAGGTAGTGACACTCTGAAAACATCCTTCAGTACTCGGTATGGTCATTATGAATTTGTAGTTATGTCATTTGGACTAACCAATGCTCCTGCAGCTTTCATAGATTTGATGAACAGAGTGTTCAAGCAGTATTTGGACTTGTTCGTGATCATCTTTATTGATGATATCCCCATTTACTCTAGGAATGAGGAAGAACATGCGACTCATTTGAGAGTTGTTCTACAAACTCTCAAAGATCGCCAGTTGTTTGCTAAGCTTAGCAAATGTGAGAATTGGTTACAATTAGTTGTTTTCCTCGGGCATATAGTATCTAGCGAAGGGATCCGAGTGGATCTCAGAAAATGGAAGCGGTGAAACAATGGCCCAGACATACCTCTCCTACAGATATTAGAAGTTTCTTGGGTCTAGCAAGTTATTATAGAAGGTTCGTGGAAGGATTTTCATCCATAGCTTCTCCATTGACTATGTTGACTTAGAAGAAGGTTAAGTTTCAGTGGTCAGATGATTGTGAGAAGAGCTTCATAGAACTGAAAACTAGGTTGACTATCGCTCCATTTTTTAGTCTACCAGAGGGTTCAGACGGTTATGTTATCTATTGTGATGCGTCCAGAGTCAGCCTAGGTTGTGTGTTGATGCATCGAGGTAAGGTTACGGCTTATGCTTCTAGACAGCTTAAGGTGCATGAGAAGAATTATCCGACTCATGACCTTGAGCTTGCAGCAGTGGTGTTTGCACTTAAGATTTGGAGACACTACTTATATGGTGTTCCCGTAGATTTGTTCACACACCATAAAAGCCTTTGGTATGTGTTCACCCAGAAAGAGTTGAATCTTCGCCAGAGGAGATGGCTTGAATTCCTCAAGGACTATGACATGAATGTGCTTTACCATCTTGGTAAGGCCAATATAGTAGCAGATTCCCTTAGCAGACTATCTATGGGTAGTGTAGCACATGTTGAGGAAGAAAGAAAAGAACTAGCAAAGGATGTTC
>JAJONR010003881.1:0-43113 GCA_029582245.1 Solanum etuberosum | reverse complement strand
TGAACCCTAGTCCACTCGGTCTAAGCCTACTCCCAACTAGAAATATGAACAATGTAACATAATTGAATTATACTGGATAGCTCATTATTCTGACATGCTAACTGAGAATGCGACATGTATAACTGACAATGAGACATTCGAAATCTGAGGCATGTATATTTGTTTAAACTGACCTAGCTAGTGTAATTCATGAACTAAACGAATCTACACCACTAGGGTTCTGAATTTCATGCAAGGAACTAAGCAACAATATGATAATCTGATTTGGATCATTCTAACAGCTAAAACCCAACAATTTCTACATTCAAGAAAACCCTAGGTCTAGATAATATGAAGGGAATCAAGATTCTGAATGAAATCTAGGGACCTAATGGGTGAAAGGAACCCATTAGTGAAATTCCAAATACCTAGTGATGAATTTCACGGAGAAATCTTTCGATTTCGGGGCTGGAATAGATAAAACCTTGTTGCGTTCTTGGACTAGGGCTGCTCGATTACTTTCTCCTCTTTTCGTTCTAATTGGATGAATTTTGGAGAATGAATTGACTAGGGTAGGTTCTAATTTAGTTGGTAGGCTAAGACTGACCAAAACTACGTAGTTTAGTGGTTAAACGACGTAGTTTAGGGGTCCAACGCATAGGAAAAATACCAAACGACCCTTGACTTAAAAGTTGTTGGGGCCAACCGACGATCTGTGGACTGACCCATGGTCCGTCCTGTCAACCGTCGACTGGCTTCAGAGAGGGCTGCTGAGGGGTCTGATCCATGGACCGTGGTCTGACCTACGTTCCGTGGGACAGGTCGTGAGTCGTCCCTTAGACATTTTTCTGGACTGTTTCTTGGGAGGGCTGCAGGTGGCCATCCAAAGACCCCACCTACGGTCCGTGGGTCACCCTACGGTCCATTGGTGGTGCCTGTCGCTGGCACCTGCAACTTCTGATTTCTGCAATCTGGTTTCTCTAGGATACGGGGTATTCCATTATCTCCCCCTTGGGACCATTCATCCTCGAATGAAGTTTAAACTAGCTGGATATGGAGGGAAAGAGATACAAACCCTACCACTAAATACTGGAAACTGAAATCTGACTGAACTAAGTTCCAAGAACATGCAAATACACTGAAAATGCAAGTATAGCTGAAGGAACATGATACTAAGACTCAATCTACGCATGAATGATGGAAAAACTGGAGAGGAACTATTACCTCAAGCTGGAATGGAATCAAAAGGAAAGGGATGAGGATACTTGGCCTTCATGGCTGCTTCTGCTTCCCAAGTAGCTCCCTCTACGGACAGACTCCTCCACAAAACCTTAACTGAAACGACTTCTTTGTTTCTCAACCTTCAAACCTGACGATCAAGAATCTCAACTGGCACATCCTTATAAGTGAGACTATCCTTCACAGCCACACTTTCCAATGGTACTATAGATGTTGGATCACCCACACACTTCTTCAACAAGGAAATGTGAAATACCGGATGGACTGCTGCTAGTCCTGCTGGCAACTCTAATTCATAAGCCACTTTACCAAACCCTTTTCAAGATCTTGTAAGGGCCTAGATATCTAGGACTGAGCTTCCCTTTCTTGTCAAACCTCATCACCCCCTTCATAGGTGACACCTTTAGGAAAACCGAATCATCAATTTGGTACTCCAAGTCCCTTCTCCTTACATCTGCATTGGACTTCTGGCGACTCTGAGCTATCATAAGTCTATCTCTGATGAGCTGAACTTCTCCATAGCCTCATGAACCGAATTTGGCCCTATCAAGGCTGCTTTACCTACCTCAAACCAACCAACTGGAGATCTACATCTACGCCCATACAATGCCTCATAAGGGGCCATCTGAATACTGGAATGATAGCTATTACTGTAGGCAAAATCTATAAGAGGAAGGTGATCATCCCAACTGCCCTTGAAATCGATCACACAAGCTCTCAACATGTCCTCTAAAGTCTGAATGGTACGCTCTGCCTGTCCATCCATCTGTGGATGAAATGTTGTGCTAAGATTAACCTGGGTACCAAGACCTTTTCTGAAATGACTTCCTGAAATGAGAGGTAAACTGAGGACCTCTATCTGAGATGATAGACAAAGGAACCCCATGCAACTTGACTATCTCATTAATTTAAAGCTTGGTGTAGTCCTCCGCCGAATCTGTAGTCTTGACAGCCAAAAATTTAGTGGACTTAGTAACTCTGTCTACTATTACCCAAATGGAATCATGTTGTCTGCGAGTACGAGGTAAACCTGTAATGAAGTCCATGTTGATCACTTCCCACTTCCATATAGTAATGTTAATCTCTTGATTCATACCTCCTGGTTTCTGATGTTCTACCTTCATGTGCTGACAATTTGGGCACTTAGCCACAAAATCTGCTATATCCCTCTTTATGCCATTCGACCAAAAGACGTCCCACAGATCATGGTACATCGTAGTGGCACCTGGTTGAATAGAATACCTGGAATTATGGGATTCTGTAAGGATCTGTTGTCTCAACTCACTCACCTTAGGAACAAATAAACGACCCTGGTAGAGAGGCACACCATCTCCCCCTTAGGAGAAAACCTCAACTTTCTGCTGGTGAACTGCACCTTTCAACTGAAGCAATATAGGGTCACTGTCTTGTTTCTCCTTAACCTCCGCTACCAATGAAGATTCTAACCCATTCTGAACTGTTACACCAACATCTCAGATGTTCATAAGGCAAACTCCTAGGTGAGCAAGCCGGTGAAAATCCTTTGCTAATTCCTTCCTTTCTTCCTCAACATGCGCTACACTACCTATAGATAGTCTGCTAAGAGCATCAGCTACAACATTAGCCTTACCAGAATGGTAAAGCACATTCATATCATAGTCCTTGAGGAATTCCAGCCATCTTCTCTGACGAAGATTCAACTCTTTCTGGGTGACCACTTACTGGAGGCTCTTATGGTCTGTGAACACATCTACGTGAACACCATACAAGTAATGTCCCCAAATCTTTAGGGAAAACACCACAGCTGCAAGCTCAAGGTCATGAGTCGGGTAGTTCTTCTCATGAACCTTAAGCTGTCTAGAAGCATAAGCTATAACCTTGCTTCGCTGCATCAACACACAACCTAGGCCGACTCTGGATGCATCACAATAGATCACATAACCGTCTGAACCCTCTGGTAAAGTCAAAATAGGAGTTGTGGTCAACCTAGTTTTCAATTCTGCGAAGCTCTTCTCACACTCATCTGAACACTGGAACTTAACCTTCTTCTGAGTCAACTTAGTCAATGGAGAATCTATGGATGAAAATCCTTTCACGAACATCCTGTAATAACCAGCCAAACCCAAGAAACTTCTGATATCTGTAGGAGAGGTGGGTCAGGGCCATTGCTTCACTACCACAATATTCTCAGAATCCACTCAGATCCCTTCGCTAGACATTATATGACCAAGGAAAGCAACAGATTGCAACCAAAACTCACATTTGCTAAACTTAGCGAATAACTGGTGATCTTTGAGAGTTTGAAGGACAAGCCTCAAATGAGTCGCATGTTGTTCCTCATTCCTAGTGTAAATGAGAATATCATCAATAAAGACGATAACAAACAAGTCCAAATACTGCTTGAATACCCTGTTAATTAAATCCATGAAAGCTGTAGGAGCATTGGTTAGTCCAAATGACATAACTACAAATTCATAATGACCATACCAAGTTCTGAAGGCTATTTTTGGGATGTCACTATCTCTGACTCTGAGCTGATGATAACTTGATCTGAGGTCTATTTTCGAAAAATTACTAGCACCCTGAAGTTGGTCGAACAAGTCATCAATCCTGGGAATAGGGTACTTATTGTTAAATGTGACTTTGTTCAACTGCTGATAGTTAGAGAGCCATCTTTCTTTTTCACGAATAATACTGGATCATCCCATGGCGAAATACTAGGTCTGATGAAGCCCTTATATAGAAGGTCATTCAACTACTCTTTCATTTCCTTAAGCTCAGCCGGAGCCATTCTGTAAGGAGGAATAGAAATAGGTTGGGTATCTGGAAGGAGATCAATTTCGAAGTCTATTTCCCTTTCGGGAGAAACTCCGGGTAGATCTTCTGGAAACACTTCTGGAAACTCATTTACTACTGGAACTAACTCAAGAGTTGGGGTTTCAGAGCTGGAATCCTTAACCCGAATTAAATGATAGATATACCCCTTGGAAATCATCTTTCTGGCCTTATCGTAAGAAATGAATCGACCCATAGGCACTAAGCTACTACCCTTCCATTCTAAGACCGGTTCTCTTGGAAACTGAAATCGAACAACCCTAATTTTACAATCGACTAAGGCATAACATGAATGTAACCAATCCATGCCTAGAATGATATCAACGTCTACCATTTCTAACTCTACCAGATCTGCTGAGGTGACTTTCTGAGAGACTGAGACAGGGCAATTTTTGTATACCTTTCTAGCTATAACTGGGTCACCTACTGGAGTAGAGACTGAAAAGGGTTCTGAAAGAGTTTCTGGACTGACACCGAAGTTCACTACTATATAAGGAGTTACAACGGAAAGAGTAGCCCCTTGATCTCACAAAGCATAAACATCTAAATGAAAGACTCGTAACGCACTAATGACCACATCAGGAGAATCTTCCTAGTCCTGGTGAGCCTGAAGAGTATACAACCTGTTCTGGCGCTGACCGCCATCTGTACTAGATTAAGTACCCTATTGAGTCGGGCGCCCTGCTGGTGTTGCTGGAGCTGTAGACTGAGCCCTACTATTGTTACTTCATTGCCCTTGTTTAGAAGAAGGGCAATCTTTCAATCTGTGACCAAACTGACCACATCCAAAATACCCTTCTTTCCCTGCAAGACACTCGTCGGATGGTTCTTACTACATTTTGGACAAGTTGGGTAGGTTCTGCAACCTGAAACATTCCTCTGAGACTTAGAGCTTGGTGCCCTACTTTTCTGATCCTATCGAAATCTGGGGGATGGAGCACTAGCTGATGAAGTTGCTAGAGCTGAAGATTTCTGCTGAAACTGCGAGCGATTTCCGCCACCTGATTTCTGCTGAGGGTACTCATAGTTACCTGTCCTAGACTTTTTGTTGTGTTTAGCCATTTTCCTAAGCTTATCTCCCTCAACCTGCTGAGCATGAGTCATGAGCCTCGAGATATTTATTTTCTCTAACAACATAGCATTTCTGCACTCTGTTTTTACCAAATCGGACACTCCATACAGAAACTTACTCATCTGTGCCCTGGAATCAGCAACCATATGAGAAGCATACCCGGAGAGTTGGGTGAACTTGAGTCCGTACTATTAAACTGACATTGTACCTTGCCTCAAATTCATCAATTCCTGAGCCTTAGCCTTCCTCAACTCTCTCAGGAAGAATCTGTCCAGAAAAGCTCCAGTAAAGCATTCCTAAGTCACAGGAGCTGCATCAGTACCCCTGTTTTCCTTCCGTTGAGTGAACCAAATGTGAGCTACATCCTTGAGCTGGTAGGATGCCAACTCTACCCTATAATTCCCAGTTACCTGCATCACTTTAAAGATCTTCTTAACCTCATCGAAAAAAATTTGTGGGTTCTCACCAACCTGCGACCCTAGAAACTCTGGTGGGTTCATCCGCATGAAATCACGAACCCTGGCTGCAGCTGACCCATTATTAGCATTGGGAGGAACTGGGGCCTGCTGATTGTTCTAGTTAGTCAAGCTCTGAGCCAAAAGCTGAATGGCATTCCGAAACTCTACATTCGAAACCTCTTGATCTGGGACTGGAGGAGCTGCGTTAGCATTCCTGGTGTTTGCTCTACGAGTAGGCATGATTTGAAATGCATAACGATGAGTTAGAAGTAGATCCTACCCACGCACGATAAGAATAACAATAAATTGAAGTTTTTCTATAACACTTTGTAGCCTCCTTCTCATTAGATGTGGTGCACTTCACACCCATGAAAAAGAATCTACTTAGTGTGACTTTTCAGACATCTTAGGACTCTTGAACCTAATGCTCTGATAACAAGTTTGTCACGCCCCGAGGCTACCCCCTTGATGTAAACACGGGACCTAGGATGACGAGTGACCCCAAGCTAACCCTGAGCTGACATATCATAAGAATACTTAAGAAAAATACTGTGCGAAAGCATAAGACATGAGATAAACTAAATGATAGGGAATACCCAATCTAAGTCTGAATATATAAACTCAAAAGCTAAAGCTGAATCTATCTATGTCTGAAATAAGTCTCTAACTGACTAGAGATGCTAGGACATGTCCCCAGCTAAATCTAGTAAAAACTGAAACTAAGATAAAAGACTGAAATAAGAAACATGTTTATTGTCCTCAAAGAATGAGGACTCACCACTGAAGTTGCTGAACTGGAGACCGAGAACCGATCTATCCGTGATTTGGATGCTGAGAACCTGAACCTACATCACGAGAAGATGAAGCACAGAGTATGCGTCAGTACTTGAAAAGTACTGAGCATGCAGGATAGAATAAAGCTGGACAATATATAACTGAAGTAAAGCATACTGAGCAATAATAAAATCTGAACATGATGAATCTACTGAAAAGATATTGAATCTGAACTAAACTGAATGCAATGACCAAGTATATAACATGCTGAAGCTGAATACTGAAATATAACTGGGACCCTGGTCAAGTGCACTAGAGTCTGACTGTGGGAGCTACTAACAACCGACATAACACCACGTGAGCTAAACGTGGAGTCCGATGTATACGCCTCATCGAGAGGACCCAATATACCTTGCCAAGGGTATAGAGGCATGGCTGGCGTGATCACTAAATATAATGCCCACAGAGGGGACTTATAAACCTATGGGGGCACATAGTTCTGGGACTATTCGGGTATGCTGAACCCTAGTCCAGTAGGTCTAATACTACTCTCAACTAGAAATATGAACAATGTAACATAATTGAATTATACTGGATAGCTCATTATTCTGACCTGCTAACTGAGAATGCGACATTTATAACGGACAATGAGACATTCAAAATTTGAGGCATGTATATCTGTTTAATCTGACCTAGCTAGTGTAATTCATGAACTAAATGAATCTACACCACTAAGGTTCTAAATTTCATGCAAGGAACTATGCAACAATATGATAATCTGATTTGGATCATTCTAACAGCTAAAACCCAACAATTTCTACATTCAAGAAAACCCTAGGTCTAGATAATATTAAGGGAATAAAGATTCTGACTGAAATCTAGCGACCTAATGGGTAAAAGGAACCCATTAGTGAATCCCACATACCTCGTGACGAATTTTAAGGAGAAATCTTTCGATTTCGGGGCTGGAAAAGATGAAACCTTGTTGCGTTCTTGAACTAGGGCTGCTCGACTGCTTTCTCCTCTTTTCGTTCTAATTGGATGAATTTTGGAGAATTAATTGACTAGGGTAGGTTCTAATTTAGTTGCTAGGCTAAGACTGACCAAAACTACGTAGTTTAAGGGTTAAACGATGTAGTTTAGGGGTCCAACGAATAGGAAAAAGACTAAACGACCCCTGACTTAAAAGCTGTCGGGGCCAACCGACGGTCCGTGGACTGACCCACGGTCCGTCCTGTCAATCGTCGACTGGCTTCAGAAAGGGCTGCTGAGGGGTCTGATCTACGATCCGTGGGTCAGGCCGTGGGTCGACCCTTAGACATTTTTCTGGACTGTTTCTGGGGAGGGCTGCAGGTGGCCATCCACGGACCCCACCTACGGTCCGTGGGTGGTGCCCGTCGGTGGCACCTGCAACTTCTGATTTCTGCAATCTGGTCTTTCTAGGATATGGGGTTTTACAATAGTAGTAGCTTTCAACAACAAATTTTATTTTTTCTTCATAATACACATTCTTCTAACAAAAATAACATCAACTAAAAAACTCTAAAGTAGACTAACACTTCTCCTCCCATGTTTTTTGAATATTAATCTATTTTACTACATAATACTTTAAAGAACTTTCAACCATATGATATTGGCTTAACTGGCTCTCCCACCGGATAAAGGAATGGAATTTCAAGTTCAAGTAGTCGTCTACACTTAAAAGCTTTCTTGTCTTCACTGATCAACATTTGTTTTGGCCTAACATTTTCTAAGTTTGACGCATCACATACCTTTCGTCATCGTGTGAAGAATTCCATTCTTCTTCTCTCATGCTTTTATTTTTTGTTCTTGAATAAATTAATCCCTCTTCTCATCATCAACAATTTCACTGTCCTGTTTTTCTTCTATAAAATCAGACCAATATCATAAGATCCTTTTTCTGTTTTTACGCCAGCCCTATTTCTTCAATTTCTCTAGTGACTACATCTAATTTTTCGTTATTTGTAAATCTATAATGAATGATTAAAAATATCTTGTGTAATTATTTTTATATTTTACATAATTTATCATAATATAAGTCTTGTAATATAATTGTCTTGTTAATATTGATTGATACTTTTGAAGCAATGAAGCATCATTTTCCTATTTTTTAAATGAAAAATATAGAATTGGATAATTTTATGGTTTGAATATACTCCTTTTGAAAAAAAATTATTTTGTGAAAGTTTTCAAAAATCAATATAAGTTAAAAATAAGTTAAGACCGTTAAAAATTTATACTATAACAATATAAAAAAAAAAAATTAGAGACATAATCTACTTTTCCAAGGCCAAATTTTCACCACTTTCATTATTGATACTTTGTTACTCAAAAAAGATTTATAGAAGGAGAAAAATAAATTTGAAACAACAGCAAAATAATATTTTTGACCCTTTTTAAAAATTCATTATTCATTACATTGTCACTCTCAAGGCCCTTCTAGATACTTCATCTGTGCAACTTTACAACTTCTTCAGAAATATATATATATACTTGTTGCATTAGAAAATACAAGTAGATTAAAATGTTAGAGTCTAGACTTATGTTAAAAAGATATTCTCAAACATAAAAAAATGAGAATTAATCTAATCTTGATAGCTCAAACGCTCAGCAATAACTTGGAACAGGAAGAACAAAAAATCCATGTTAATAGACAGAACTTCTGTAGGTTAAGTTATTAATTTTATTTAGAGTATATTTTGTTTCATATTCTTCAAACTAAGCTTGCCGAAAATTTTCACAACTCACCCCAAAAATATTTAGAAGGGCCAAATGAGAAAGAAAAATATTAAAGGACGAAAGTGTTGTCCTAGTGAGATCATATATATTCAAATGAAATTAATCAATACAATATTAAGGAGACAACAAAATAAAGAATAAAATCATACATCAAAGGGAGTAAACTATGAGATATCAAATTATGATGACAAATAATTCTAATCAGAAAAGGACCTATGTTTTAGAATAACATACCTCAAAAAATTGACTAACACGTCAATCAACTTTCCAACTTTAAAGTACTTATAATATTTAGTGATAAAATTTAGTATAAATAGATAAGGATACTTTAGAAATCAAAATAATATGGACATGCAAAGACATTAACTCTCATAGGATTTTCTCAAGAACAAAAATTGTCATCCTTATATGTGAAGCAATAATGTTGTCGATGAAGAAATGAGAGATCCCATGAAGGGGCAACAATTTTATTTTGGACTCTAAGAAAAAGTTTGGGCTGAAATTGATGTATAATAGTCTTGAAATGATACAAAATAACTTCAAGCGATGGAGAAATTACAAACCTTGTAATCCATAGTAGTAGCTTTCAACAATAAATTATGTTTGTTTTTCATAATACAGATTCTTCTAACAAAAATTACATCAACTAAAAAAGTTCCAAAGCATAATAAGATCCTAATTGGATTGGTTTAAAAAAAAAGTAACGTTTACGTCAAAAATAAAAAGTCAAACTTAAATGACTTTTAAGTCAAAAAATAAAAAGTAGTGGGAGACCTACTTTTGGTTTTTAAGTTATTTTAAACTTATTTTAAGGTATTTTATTCTTACCAAATACTTCCTAACTTATTTTAAGTCATTTTTGACTTATTTAAACTTATTTTAACTTATTTTTATATTTGTCAAACACTTTCAGAAGTCAAAATTTGACTTAAAAGTAGGTTTGACCAACTTTTAAGAAAATCCAAACACCCTCTAACTGTGACGACCCAAGGTACCCCCTAGGCGTAACATGGTCTATCTAGACAATCCTAAGTTGGCACATAGTTTATGGGACTTGGATAATCGCCACTTGTCCACTCGGTTCTAAGCTTAACTTTCATGGAATAGTTCTTAATCCTATTCATCTTAGCTCTTAAAGGAACATGGGTAATCGCCTCTTGTCCTTACATCATGTGACATGGGTAATCGCCTCTTGAAATTCAATTAGAGAGCATGGTTAATTGCCTCTTGCCTCATCATTTACATAACTCCTTAATCATTGGTTTATTTTAGGTGAGAAGACCTTTCAACCTTAAGAAAACTTATAATGTGAGAAAAACTTTCACAACCATGCTTTCATGTGTATATGAGAAAAAATCCTTTGAACTACACAACAACAACATTATCATTGATACTTTACTCTCAAAGCATCCTTAAAACATTTTCATAAATCTCATAAGAACATGCTTAATTTCATGAACTCTTCATTCATAATCCAAAACCCACATCATATCATCATAATTTGGAAAACATAGAAATTACATGGGTTCATGGGGAATCATCATCAAATCATAGAATTAAGTCAATTCATGCATAAGAGATCATAATTCAATCAATTAAATCAATAATCAATAGAACCCATAACATAGAAGAAAAGCCCTAACTCAATTGGGGATTTCTAACTTTGAAAATAGGAGAATTTGGGAACTCCATGAATGGAAGGAATCCATGGATGAAAACTATCATACCTCAATGCCAAAAGCTTGCCTTCAATGGTGGAATTGGAGACTTGCCTTGGAACCCTAGGTTGAACCTTTCTTCTTCAAGATTTCTAAAAAGAGAAATATTTGGGAGAGAAAAACTTGTTCTTCCTTTGAATTTTTGAGAGAATGACTTGAATAGGTTGAACTTGGGGTTAAAATAACTTATATAGGGGTCCTAGGTATGGGTAAAATAACATAGTATCGTAATAAAATAATTAGGAAAAGACCCAATAGGCCCTGGGTTACAGCTAACGCGAACCTCCAAATAGAGGCCCATACGATCCGTCTCAGGGTCCATGAGCCATCTCATGGTCCATGAGTCGTTTCAGGGTCCACGAGCCGTCTCATGGTCGTGACCCTGGACCTAAGGCTTGAGAGATTCTGCCTCCCTTCACGGACACCACCACGAACCGTTTGGCTCTTCACGAGGCGTCTGGGTGCTCGTGAGAGGAGCCTAGCCTTGGGGAGGAAACTGTCCACTTCACCACGAGCACAACCACGAGCCGTGGTGCACTTCACGGCCCGTGAAGGGCTCCATGAAGGGTGCCATGGCTTAGTGGAGGGCTGGTGACCTCCCACTGACCTCCCTTTTCAAGGTTTCTAGATTCTGGTGTGCTACATTATCTCCCCCTTGGGAACATTCATCCTCGAATAGGATCCTAGATATCATATGAAGGAAAAAAAACTCAAATCTAGCATCCCATCGTGCATGCAATCACATAAATGAACATATCCGGGGAGGAAACATCAACTCCAAGCTAAAGCATGTTCAAAACATCATATCATGAAGTCTATATGCAACTCATACTCAAATCCACATAAACATGTAGGAATCAATCAAGTTGACTCATTTTCTCAAAAAATTAAGCCTTTTTCATGAACATGCATAAATGAGGAAATCATGGGAATATCTAAGACACATGACATCAAAAGAATAAACCATGAGGAACTCATTACCTCGAGCTAGAGTAGGGGTAGAAGGAATGAGATGAGGATATCGGGACATCATATCGGCCTCGGCCTCTCAAGTAGAACCCTCAACTATGTGATTCCTCCACAACACTTTCACGGAAGTGACTTCTTTATTTCTCAACTTCTTGACTTGCCTGTCTAAAATCTCCACCGGAACTTCTTCATAAGAAAGATTCTCCTTAACTCCCAAACCTTCTAAGGGGACTATAGATGTCGGATCACCAACACATTTCTTCAACATACAGACATGGAAAACCAGATGCACCGATGTCAAGTCATTAGACAATTCTAGTTCATAGGCAACCATACCAATACGCCTCAAAATCTGATATGGGCCTACATATCAGGGACTAAGCTTCCCTTTCTTACCAAACCTCATTACACCCTTCATGGGTGAAATTTTTAAGTAAATCCAATCATGAACATCAAACTCAAGATCTCTTCTTTAAACATTGTCATATGACTTTTGCCGACTTTGAGCCGTCCTCAACCTGTCTCTAATAAATCAAACTTTCTCCATAGCCTCATGTACTAGCTCGGGACCTATTAAAGAAATTTCGCCCACCTCAAACCAACCTGTAGGAGATCTACACCTCCTACCATACAATGCCTCAAATGGAGCCATACCAATACTTGAGTGATAACTATTGTTATATGCAAACTCAATCAAAGGCAACTGATCATCCCAACTACCCTTGAAATCAATCACACAAGCTCTCAACATATATATTTTCCAAATTTTGGATAGTACGCTCCGCTTGCCCATCAGCTTGGGGGTGAAAGGTCGTACCAAGTTTAACATGAGTACCAAGACCATTTTGAAAAGATTCCAAAACTGAGAAGGGAATCGCGTACCACGATCGAATATAATGGACAAAGGCACTGCATGCAACTTTACCATTTCTCTCAAGTACTATCTAGCATAATCTTCCGCCGAATAAGAAATTTTGACGGGAATGAAATGAGCCAATTTCGTCATTCGATCTACTATAACCCAAATCGAGTCATGTTGTCACCGGGTGCGAGGCAAACCAACAATGAAGTCCATATTCAAATCTTCCCACTTCCAAGTAGGAATGCTAATGTCTTAGGACAAACCTCCCGATTTATGATGCTCAACTTTCACTTGTTGACAATTAGGACACTTAGCCATAAATTCCACAATATCTTTCTTCATCCCATTCCACCAATAGACCTCTCACAAATCTCGGTACATCTTGGTGGCTCCCGGGTGAATGGAATACCGAGAACTATGGGCTTCTGACAAGATATGTTCCCTCAAGTCGTCTATATTAGGAACACACAAACGACCTTGATATCTAAGCACTCCATCTCCCCCTTGGGAGAAAGTATCAACGGACTTCTTAAGCACCGCTTCCTATAATTCATTCAAAGTCGGATCAAGACCTTGCTTGGTTTTCACATCTGCCACAAAAGACGATTCTTAGCCATTGTGAACCATAACACCCCCTTTGGTGGAGTCCACTAACTGAACACCCAACCAGGCCAATCTATGAACATCTCAAGCCAGCTCCTTTTTATCACTTTCTATATTTGCAACACTACCTATAGATAACCGACTAAGAGCATCCACCACCACATTCGCCTTACCGGGGTGATAGAGGATACTCATATCATAGTCCTTTAATAACTCAAGCCAACTTCTGTGGAGAAGATTCAGATCCTTATGATTAAACACTTATTCTAAACTCTTGTGGTCGGTAAAGACATCGACATGAACACCAAAAATATAATGGCTCCAAATCTTTCAGGCAAAAACCACCTCCGCTAGTTCAAGGTCATAGGTAGGATAATTCTTTTCATGAATATTAAGTTGCCTTGAAGCGTTGGTAATAACTCTCCCATTTTGCATAAGTACACATCCTAGCCCAATCCTTGAGGCATCACAATAAACCATGAAACCATCAGTTTCTTCTGGTAAAGTCAACATAGGAGCGGAAGTAAGTCTATCCTTAAATTCTTGGAAACTCTTCTCACAAGATTCAGACAACACAAACTTAACCTTTTTTTGGGTCAATGTTATCAATGGAGAAGTAATGGAAGAAAACCCATCAACAAACCTTCTATATAACCAGCCAAACCCAAGAAACTTCTAATATCCGAAGGGGATAGAGGTATAGGCCAACTCTTAACTGCATCCATCTTCTTAGGATCTACCTCGATGCCCTTACTTGAAACAATGTGACCAAGAAAAGCCATGGACCTTAACCAAAACTCACATTTACAAAACTTTGCAAAAAGTTGTTTGTCCTTGAGGATTTGCAACACAATCCTCAAATGATTGATGTGGTCATCCTCACTTCTCGAATAAATCAATATATCATCAATGAACACAAGCACAAAAATGTCAAGGTATTGTCTAAACACCCTATTCATCAAATCCATAAAAATGGCTGGACGATTAGTCAAACCTAAAGACATCACCAAAAACTCAAAACCATATTGGGTTCTAAAAGTCATCTTCGGAATGTCATTTTCCTTCACCCTCAATTGGTGATAACCCGACTGAAGGTCAATCTTAGAAAAGTAACTCGCTCCTTGAAGTTGGTCAAACAGATCATCTATCCTTGGGAGCGGATACTTACTCTTAACGGTAACCTTATTAGACTGCCAATAGTATATACACATACGAAGAGAACCATCCTTCTTTCTAACAAAAAAGACTGGAGCACCTCATGGAGAGATACTCGGTCGGATGAAACCCTTATCCAACAAGTCTTTCAATTGCTCTTTCAATTCCTTAAGTTCTGCCGGAGCCATTCGGTAAGGAGGAATAGAGATAGTTACGTATCTGGGAGAAGGTCAATACCAAAGTGTATTTCCCTTTCTAGAGGAATACCGGGTAGATCATAGTGGAACACTTCCGGAAACTGACTCAAGAGTAGGGGTTTCGAAGTCGACATCCCTCACCCTAACTAGATGGTATATGCAACCCTTAACAATCATCCTTCTAGCTTTAAGACAAAGATGAACTGACCCTTAGGCATATAATTTCCCCTCTTCCACTCTAGGATAGGCTCATTAGGAAACTGAAACTTGACTTCACGGGTTTTACGATCAATAGAAGCATAAGAAGAATGCAGCCAATCCATACCAAGGATAACATCCAAATCGAGCATATCAAGCTCTACCAAATCAATAAGAGTAAACTCCATGGGACAAGGAAACGAGACACTTTCTATAGACTCTCTTAGCCAGAATAGAATCACCAACAGGAGTAGAGATAGAAAAAGGATCTAACAACACATCCGGAAGAACATAAAACCTCATAGCCACATATGGTGTCAAAAAACACAAGGTAGCACTGGGATCAAGTAAAGCATTAACATCAAGTTGGAAGACTTTCAACATACCGGTAACCACATCGGGAGAACCCTCTTGCTCATGACGAGTCTGAAGTGCATAAAATCAGTTTTGCTTGGGAGCATTTGAACCCGAACCACTTTGACCAGATGAAGGATTTTGTTGAGCCCTTCGGCGATTATCTCCTTCATTTTTAGCAACTGAAGGACAAACTCTTATCTTCTGGTCCATTTTACCACAACCAAAACAAGCATTGGATCCCTCTAAACACTTGCCCTCGTGCTTCCTTCTACACTTAGCACAAGTAGGCAATAAAGACCCACTACAATTTCCTCCTTGAGGCTTAGGGTTAGACACCCTATCTTTGTTGAACCTAGAAGGAGCATTTGAGGAACCTTGACCGAAAAACCTTTGTCGAAATCTAGTACGACCATGCACATCGGACCTTGAATGTGAGAAACTACCATCACCAGTTTTAGCCCTCTTTGTCTCCCTAAACTTTTCCTTAAGTTTCCCCTCTTCGATTTTTTGTGCATGAACCATGAGACGATAAATATCCATGTCATTAACAAGAATGGCGGTACAGCATTCCTTAACAACCACTTTGGACACACCCGAAAGAAACTTACTCATCTTTGCCCAAGGATCGGCAACCATTGTGGGAGCATATTAAGAAAATTGTGTGAACTTCAAAGCAAATTCCTTCACACTAGTACTTCCATGACGAAGGTTGATGAACTCAAACACCTTTTTCTCCCTCGTCTCAAGGGGAAAGAACCTATCAAGGAAAGCAACCTTAAGCTTCTCCCAATCGAGAGGACCCGCATCTTCCGGTCTCCCTTCTTTCCATTGATTTAACAAAATTTGATCAACACCCTTAAGTTGATAATCGACCAACTCCACCTTTTCCACCGGCGTCACTCCCATAATCATCAACACCTTGTAAACCTTGTCAATAAACTCTTGAGGATCTTCCTCAACCTTAGAACCATGAAACTCCGGGGGATTCATCCTAGTGAAGTCTATCACTCTAGATTCCGCCGTACCAACCTTGGGTTTACGAGAATCGCAACCTCCCTATTGGCTTGGGCCATCATGGCTTGAGCCAATACTTGAAAAATAGCCCTAAACTCTGCATTAGTCACTTGCTCAGCCAGAGGGTCGACCGGAGCTTGAGGAGCTTGAGGAGGAGCTTCTTGTTCCACATTCTCCCTCACATTCCTTCTAGAATAAGCTCTTCGAGTAGCCATATCCTGTAGAGCATCAGATAAGGATTAAAAGAGAGACCTTATAAAGTTAAACTCTATCGCACAACTTTATAGTAATGAAGAAGTGGAGTTTCCTAAACATCTTGTAGCCTCTCATTCATAAATATGGCGCGCCTCACACTCATAAACAAGACTCTTCTCGACATGGCTTATGAGACATCCTAAGACCTTTCTAAACCTTGTGCTCTGATACCAAGTTTGTCACGACCCAAGGTACCCCCTAGGTGTAACATCGCGTACAGGACCCCGAGAAGCCCCATACAAGCAACTTAGCATTCATAATATAAGAAATAGAACAAAAGAGATAAAGAACAACATTTCAAGTCAAAATGTTTTTTATAAAAGTAAAGCAGAAGTATAAACACTTGTCTCATTATCCATCTAGTACATAAGAATGAAATTTGTGCCAAGCCCATACATCATGTACAAAACTAAAAGTAAGGAAAAAATTGAAAACAATGAAAATCCGGTCCTCGAAGCATGAGGACTCACCAAAGCTCAAAATCTCTCACATCAACCTCTAGCCACAAAACGAAGGACCCTGACTGTCTGACCCTACATTTGGGGAAATATAGGCAAGAGTATGCATTATTACAAAATATGTACCAAGTATGATATCCATGCATATAAATATTTAAATCATGCTAAAATATAACATTTTCATGAGCATGCAATGATCAACCTAAAACATGAAACTTGAGAGTTAAAAAGCATAAGTCATAAAACATGATCATTGCAAGTGAACATCATATTAAAACATACTTACGATACTTCTTGAAGTAACCTTGGTTCATCATAACTTTACTTGTTTGTGGGAAGTAGCCTTAACCGAAATATAAGACCATGTAAGCTAGCAACATGGAATCCGGTGTCTCCCATACCGAAAAGAGTTGTCCTACTTGCCTAGGTAAGGACCATGAACTTCAAGCTATTATGGATCCACTAGCTAATGTCTATCTAGACAATCCTATGTTGGCACATTGTTTATGGGACTTGGGTAATCGTCACTTATACACTCGGTTCTAAGCTTAACTTCCATGGAATAGTTCTTAATCCTGTTCATCTTAGCTCTTAAAGAAACATGGGTAATCGCCTTTTGTCCTTTCATCATGTGACATGGGTAATCGCCTCTTGTCATTCAATTAGAGAGCATGGGTAATCGCCTCTTGCCTCACCATTTACATAACTCCTTAATCATTGGTTCATTTTAGTTGAGAAGACCTTTCAACCTTAAGAACCCTTATAATGTGAGAAAACCTTTCACAATCATGCTTTCATGTGTATATGAGAATAAAACATTTCAACAATACAACAACAACATTATTATTGATACTTCACTCTCAAAGCATCCTTAAAACATTTACATAAATCCCATAAGAACATGCTTAATTTCATAAACTCTTCATTCATAATACAAAACTCACATCATATCAACATAATTTTGAAAACATGGGAATTACATAGGTTCATGGGTACTCATCATAAAATCATAGAATTAACTCAATTCATGCATAAGAGATCATAATTCAATGAATTAAATTAATAATCAAGAGAACCCATAACATAGAAGAAAAACCCTATAACTCAATTGGAGATTTCTAACTTTGAAAATAGGAGAATTTTGAAACCTCGTGGATGGAAGGAATCCATAGATGAAAACTATGATACCTCAATACCAAAAGCTTTCCTTCAATGGTGGAATTAGAGACTTGCCTTGGAACCCTAGATTGAACCCTTCTTCTTCAAGATTTCTAGAGAGAGTAATATTTGGGATAAAGACTTGTTCTTCCTTTGAATTTTTGAGAGAATGACTGGGTTGAATTTGGGGTTATAATTACATACATAGGGGTCCTGGGTATGGGTAAAACGGCATAGTATCGTAATAAAATAATTAGGAAAAGACCCAACTGACCCTGGCTTAAAGCTGACGCGAACCTCCAGATGGAGGCCCACAAGAGCCATCTCAGGGTCCACGAGTCGTCTGGGCAGTCGTGACCCTGGACTAGTGGCTTGAGGGATTCTTCCTCCCTTCACGGCCACCACCACCACCCGTTTGGCTCTTCAAGAGCCGTCTAGGTGCTCGTGAGAGGAGCCTGGCCTTGGGGAGGACGCTGTCAACTTCACCACGGGCACCACCATGAGCCGTGGTGCCCTTCATGTCCCGTGAAGGGCTCCATGAAGGGTGCCATGGCTCAGTGGAGGGCTGGTGACCTCCAACTGACCTCCCTTTTCTAGGTTTCATGATTCTGGGGTGTTACACTAACCCTTCTTCTGCCAAGTTTGTTGAAGTTTAATGTGTTTTACTACAATAGGATAATACTTTAAAGAATTTTTTTACCATACAACTCCCTTCTTTTTCTCCCATGATTTTATTTTTTCTTCTTGAATAAATTCATATCTAATTTGACCATCAACAATTTCATTGATCTGTATTTTTTTTACAAAATCATACCAATATCTTAATGTCATTGTCCCCCTTATACGCCCTAATTCTTTTATTTCTCCAAAGCCCACATGTATTTTAGTTGTTCCTGTTAAACCTAATTGTGATGCCATTAAACAACATTCGATTGTACAATTATAAATTCATAATACCAAGATAAATGAAAAATCAATAAATTTGACTGTGAAACTTAAAGCGGTGGTACATTAGTTTCTTACCTTGATAGAAAAATTAATGTAAACATAGTTTATGCTATAACCTATCTCCGTATATAACGACTATCTATTTAACAAAGGCTTAATACTTGAGTATGATAAAAGTAAAATACACTCATATTAGTACATCGCATGCATACCCCAAATTTCATAATTTATATCATGTTTAATGGTACAACAATATAGCAGATTCAAACCAAATTTGTGCGTCTGTATTCAATAGATAAATCTAAGAAATTATTTTCAAAAAAACACAATTCTTAATACATATGCAATCTTGAAGGTTTAAAGAGCTTTCCAAATAGGATATTATCAGATGCATGCCATGAAAGTTTCACATACCACAATAATATATCTTTTCTAATAAGGCATAATACCCACATGTTCATACTACCTTTGTTGTCTATAAAAAGAGTATTTCCCACACATTTTTAAACTATAATTTTTTTTAAGTTTTCTATTCTTCTTCTTCTTAAAACACCCAGTTTAGTTTATATAAATAATATTTATTTATATTATAATATAAAATATATTAAAAGAAGACACTTTTTCACATTTAATGATTGTGACTTTTTCAAAGTGTTGTGATTTTTTCAAGGAGTTGTGACTTTTCTAAAGGGTTGTTACTTTTCTAAAGAGTTGTGACTTTTTTGAAGAATTGCGACATTTCCAAAGAGTTGTGACTTTTCTGATTAGGCACAATAAGCACTTGTTCATACTAACCTTCGTTGGCTATAAATAAAGGGGTTCTTTCACATTTTTATATCACAGATTTTCTATGTATTCTTTTCTTCTTCTTCTTAACACCCAATTTAGTACATATCTTAGGGGGAGTGCAAAAACCGAACCGACCAATAAACCAAACAGAAAAAATGTTATTGGGTCATTGCTATTGGGTTAACGTGTTTTTAATGATTTTATAAAAAAATATTGGGTTATAAGTTTTTAGTATTGGGTTATTGGATAAACTGATAACCCTTTAAGTTGATACTAAGTTACTACTATATCCTTCATAAATATTCAATATTAATAATTTAACATAAATAGACACTATATCAGTACTATACACTACGGTCTACACACTTCACACGTCATAGTACTTCTACTTCACATCAAAAATATCATATTATGTTTTGGCGGTAACCTGTTAATGTAGCCTTCATACTACATCTACGCTTATTGATGCAATTTTGTCACGATCCGAAGTATACCCTAGACTTGATATGGTGTACAAGTCCCCGAGATTCCCTATACAAGCCACTTAGCATACATCATACACGATAATAGAGTTTAAAAAGATTTAAAAGAATGTTTCAACATATAAATGTTTTATAAAATGAAGCAGAAATCTAAACATCGTCTCAAAGCCATCTAGTACATAAAAAATGATCGGGGCGTAGCCCGTAGATCAAGTTCCAAAATTGAAAGTAAAGACATAATGAAGTAAAGGGTTGGTCCTCAGAATATGAGGACTCACCAATCTTTAATCTTCTACTAATAGATCCTTAGTCACGAAGATGCGGGATAGGAGCGTCGGACCCTACATGAGTAAAACAATGTGCAAGAGTATATGTTAGTACAAACATGTACCAAGTATGATATTCATTCATAAAAGTATGAAATCATGCTAAAAAGGACATTTTTGTGATATGCAAAGACCAAGTCAAAACATAAGATAAGAGGGTTATAAAACATAAAACATAATCATGATCAATGCAAGTAAAATCATCTTTGAACACATGTGAAATACTTATTTAAGTAACCTTAGTTCATTATCGTGGGAAGTAGCCTTAACCTACATAGAGACCATGTGAGCTATAAAATGGACATCCCGTGTCTCCCACACAAAAAAAGAAGTTGTCCTTCTTGCCAATGTAGAACCATGAATCTGAGCTAAAGTGGATCCACTAGCTAATGTCTATCTAGACAATCATCCTATGGGGGCACATAGGTAAGGGATAAGGAGATTGCTACTATAAACTCGGCCTCAACACGGTAGAGCTTCCATCTCAATATCATCTCGGTGCTAAGCATAAATCCCATGGAGTAGTTATTGATCTTAACTTGTCTTATCTTTAAAATACATGGCTAGTCGCCACTTGTCTTATCATAGGATAGCTCCTTAGACCATGCATGAGAAAACCTTTCACCGTCCATAATCTTTTCATAATAGCTTTTAAGGCCCATAGTCATTCACTTCATGCTAGAAATTCCCCTAATACTAATGGAAATAGTTTTGAAATTGTGGTCTCTAATCATTGATGGCATATCCGGATACCATACTAATCAACACCTAATTTAGGAAAATAGCCTTAAAAGCATTGGAGGCAAATCTAGATGTCATTCATGTCATGTGACCAAGCTTCATAGAACATATAAACAATCTCATATATAGGCTTTCATGAGTCATAAACATACTTTCATGAACATGCATTCTTTTCAGTAATTCATAAGCTTCATCATGTTTCCAAAGTCAAAGCATCTTCAAATTCATTTACATCAATTTCATAAAGAGAAGACATGCATATTTTCATAAATTCATCTTTAATAGTACAAAGCCACATTATATCATCATGGCTTTAGTAAACATAGGTTATGCATTGGTTCATGGGGATTCACCTTAAAATCATGAAATTATGTCAATTTATGCATAAAAATTCATAAATCAATCAAATAAATCAACATTTAAATAAAACCATGACATGGAAGAAAAACCCTAACTTAATTGGGAATTTCTAACTTTGTGAATTGGAGAATTTAGGAACTCCATGGAGGAAAACTATCATACCTTGATGCCAAAAGCTTGGAAGCAATGGAGGAATAGGAGTCTTGATCTTGAAACCTTACCTTTCTTCTTCAACTTCTAGAGAGAGAAATATTTGAGAGGAGGAGCTTTATCTTCTTTTGAGAATTTAAGAGAATAAATTAAGTTTGGGTGATTTAGGAGTTTAAAATCATTATATAGGGCTTTGGGTATAATGAAAAACGACATAGTATTGAGTTAAAACAATTAGGAAAAGACCCTATAGCCCTTGACTTAAAACTGCCGAATTAGGTGTCTGAAAGCCCAAAATGGGTCGTCATCATCACCACGGCCCGTCAAATGGGTCGTGAAGAATTCCTGCCTGACAGGGCTTTACTATTTTGGGGATAACTTTTTATTCCAAGCTTTGAATTGGGTAAACTCGGTGGCGTTGTAAAGAAAACTCAGAGATCTTTATTTTGATATGTCATGGGCCACCTAATTAATTTTGTGCTAAAAGATATGATTGTTTGACGTTGACCCTAAAGTCTAAGTCTGATAAAAACCCTTCACAGACGACTTCAAGGTCCGTGTGAAGCTTCACGAGCCATTTTGACGCCCGTGGTCCTTGACCAGTTGCTAGGGGAGAACCCCTTCTGATTGGCCCACTTGACGATCACTTTGACAGCCCATCAACCTCACCACGGGTCTTCTAGGCGTCTATCAAAGTGAAGCCTGCATGGGGCAGGTTCTGGAAACCTACCAATAGCCCCTTACCGGACCGTGGTCCCCTTCACAGCCTGTCTGGGGCTCCATGGAGGGTTCCATGGTCCACTGTTTGGGCTTGTGAGTTTTCCACTTGACCCATTTCTAGCGTTTCTCAAATTTGAGGTGTTACAAATTTCTCATTATATTTCTTGTTTCACTATATCAAAGAATTTACACCTGATTTGCTTGTCTCACTGAATCGTGCCAAATTGTTAGAAAAGTGAGAAATCATAAATTTATTTTATGAGTATTTTCTTATTGGGTAAACCAAAAATTGAACTGTTAATGACCAAAAACTGATAAACTGAAAATCGATAAAGAATATCTTATTGGTTTGTTATTGGTTTAGCATATTTAAAAACTAAAAACAGATAAAACAAACCGATAATACATAAAACCAAACAGAACCGACTGATGTACACCCCTATTGTAACACCCCGATATGTTTTGAGCTAAGACTCGAACTATTCTTCGTTGTGAGTAAGATTTTACCGAGGAATTTAAATTTTTTTAGGTGTCAAGGTCATTAGATGTAGCACATCGAGTTCCAAAAAGAACCAAAGAGAAATTTTGTCAACTCCCGTAAGTTCTTTTAAGTTTTGGGTCAACTTCAAACGACCATAACTTTTAGCACATAATGATTTAGGTGACCCATGAGGTATCAAATTGAAGATCTTTTAGTCCTCTTTCGAACGCCACCGAGTTCGCTAAAATTTAAGTTAAGATGACGGATATATGACCGTTTGAGTTCAGCCTCTCTAGATAGGGCCTTTTCACCCGAACTAAGGAGGGGTATTTTAGTCTTTTTTGTACCCCCACTTAGTCTAAGCGTTAATTACACCCAATTTAGGGTCCAACCTGATTAGAATCAGTTTCATTCATTCCCAAAATGTTTAGGGGTTTAGAGAAGAGGTTCAAGCAGAGAAAACATTGAAGGTTCCAAGCGTTCATCCATGATTTCTCCAAGAACCTAGTTCTTTAAGGTATGTAAGTTCTCATAGTGTTAGTTTCGTTCACCCACACGCCAAACATGTGATTTTTTATACGAATTTTTTTTCTTGAGGTTGAAAGATTTGAGTTCTTGAGGAGTTCTTGAGGTTTTGGCTTCATTCTTTGTTAATGGAGTCTTGTTGAATTCTTGAGGTGAGGGTCTTGCGAATGAGTGATTATTTTGGTAGGTTCAGAGTGGGTTTTATTTTATCTAAGTGTGTTTAGTATATGAACATAAGAGAATTTGGAGAAAATCATTCGAATCTAGATAAGGTAGGGCTGAAAATTTAGAAGAAAGTTCCTCGGAAAATCTGGGGAGGGGTAGCGTGCCGCGCCAAGGAGGGCCACTGAGGGCTGGCACCCTGCGCCAGCATTGCGCCAGGATGCAGCCCCAGTAACGCAGGAGCTGGCGCCTTGCACCAGATTTTCACTAGGGTCGTCTGCCCCCGTTCTCTTCCATTTTTCGTTATGTATGTTATCCCTCCTATCGTGTATTCATTTCCCTACTGATATTACCTATCCTAAAATCAATAAATCCTTAAGAGATAATGTATATCATATTCATAACTCTTGAATTCACATTCCAAATTCAAGGTAAAGTTAAGAGGAAAGTTCAAGAAAGTCTTTGAGTCAAATTGTGAATTCCTTTGTGATAAACTATCGATATGAACTATGTTTTGAGGAAGTAAGTATGAGAATGAGAAGAGTTGTACACATGAGTTCTATATTTTCATTTAGACCCTTGAGTTGAGTCATTCATGTCCGTTATGCATGAACTCTATGAATGGAGTGTTCTTGAGAGGAGGAGTATCTTCGAGTTCTAAGTTCTTGAGTATTGATTTCCTAACCCTTTTTTGAAACTATATTTCATAATTATGGGATTATCATATGTTGTACATGGAGGTCCTTGAGTTGAGTCGGTCATGCACATAACTCTGCATGAACCCTATGAGTCGAGCATTCTTTAGATGAGTAATATCATTGAGTCCTTGAGTTCTGGAGTTATTGAGTTTCAATTATTGAGTTCTATAAATGGTTAATTGAAACCCTTGAATTGAGTCATTTACGTCCATAATTAGGCATGAACCTTATTTTAAGAAGTCTTTTACAGTTAATTGTAATTTGTTTTAAGACTTGAGTAAATGAGTATGAGGATGAGGAGAGTTAAGTTTCATGTTTTTGAAATGAATATAAGGGAACTAAGTATTCCCAAGAGTAAATATTTTTACATTTAAAATGACAGGAAACTTTGATTTCCAATTGAGTTCATGAGAAGTTTTGAGGACTATCTCTTTAAAGAGAACCTTTTTTGTAATATTTTCAATGTTTGAAGATGAGAAAATATTTTTAAACATATGAGCATGAGTTAAATTATTGGGAGTAGTATTGAGTACCGATATGGGGATGATTTCAGACAACTCAAAGTCCTCATAAACCATGTATGCCAGCATGGGTAAAGGGTCATACTTTTTAGATGATTCCTTATTGATTTTTAAGCATAGCTTAGTGGATCCACTTAGTTGAGGATGTCTTATACTCCGGCAAGGTATAGGACAATTGTTGCAGCATTGACGAGACGTTGTATCATCACATAGCTCATAGTGATGGTTGTCTGTTAGAGAACTCCCAAATTAGAGTTATTATTGTATCCTTACATACAAATAAGAGTTATTAGTGTATCTTTACATACAATTGAGTTATTATTGTATTTTTATATACAATGAGTTATTATCTACTGTTTTAAGGCTTTCCATATATGGAATGTTTTATTATTGTTTTATCCTTGAGTATCTTGAGTTGAGTATCTTTGAGTTGAGTATCTTGAGCCGAGTATCTTCGAGTTGAGTATCTTACCTTTGAGTTGAGCATCTAATTCTTGAGTTGAGTATCCTATCCTTGAGTGGAGTTTGAGTTGAGTGAATTTGCGAAGAGGTAAGTATGTTTCTTTTCTATCAGTTCATGTTCATGCTTATGTTTATGCTCTATAATTCCCCTTACATGCTCGTATATTCAATGTACTGACGACATTTGTCCTGCATCATTTTATGATACAAATACGTGTATTCAGGATCATTAACAGATGCTCCGTTGATACCACTTACAGTTCCAGTCAGCTTCTGTGAGCCTCTTTGCTTCTTGAGGGTTCCACTTCTACTTTCAATTTTCTAGGATGTCGTGGTTCTTGTTCCGATAATCCTTCTGTAATAGTAGAGGCTTCATAGATAGTTTAAAGGTCGAAGAGTCTATCATTATTTCCTTTGTTGTTAGAATTTTTGAGTCTCTATAGAATTTAACTAATACTTTCTAAATTATTTTCAAACGATTATTAGAGTTGAGTTTAAATTAAGTTTTAAAATTTATTTTTGCATCACGAGTTTTCATTTTGCTTGAGTGAGTCTTCCGCTGAGTAATGAGTCTGGCCAAGGGTTCGCTTGGGAATCAACATATTTTTTTTGAGAGCTAATTACGTCTTGGGTGTAGGCTCGGCGCGTGACAAACTTGGTATCAGAGAACATAGTTCAAGTGTCCCTAGGTGTCTTTAAAGCCGTGTCAGTAGGGTCTTGTTTATGGTTGTGAGGACCCCGCTTCTATAAACGAGGGACTACAGACATCTAATAAAAGTTTTCCTTCTTTCATACTCTAAATCGTGCAATAGAACTATGTCATAAGTAGCTTATTCAAACTCGCGTGTTTCTCAGATTCATTCGACTACCCCTTATACTAGAGGTGGTTGAAAAGAAAAGTCAGTTCTTTATCGATAAGTTTCTCTTAGCGAAAATCTTGAGGAAGTCATGAGAATGTAGAGGGGCTTGAGAGGAGCCTATGAGTGAGTTAACTATTGAGTTCGAAAGAACGCACTCACATTCATATGAATCATGTTTGAGCAGAAATCGAGATGTACTATAAAAACCCAATTTTTGAAAGAGCTAGAATTAGAAAGAACCATTATTGGAAAGAATGGAAAATCTGAAATTTGCCAAGTTATGTTAAGTATGAGTTTTTGGTCAACTTCAATCGACCATAAATCTTATTACAGGATGAGTTAGGTGGGCTACAAGATACCGTAGGAAAGATCATTCAATTATCTTTCCAACGCCACCGAGTTTGCTAAATTTTGAGTTTGTATGAGGGAGATAAGCACATTTAAAATTGGGCTGTCTAGATAAGGAAAGTCAAAACCGGATTTTAGAAGGGTATTTTGGTCTTTTCGTTACCCAATTAGCTTAATTCATTTTTGGTAATTACCACTCAAAATTACACCTAGGTTTTGGAGAAAAGAAGGAGAAAGGTCAAGATTCGTCAATTTCTTGAAGAATTGATTCTGGATTTCGCCAAGGATTCAATCCTACGAGGTATGTGAGTTCACATAGCGTTGGGTTTCTTCACCCACGCACCTAACGTGTTTATTTCAGCGTGAATTCGTACTAAAAAGGTTGAAAGTTTGATGTTCTTGATGTGTGTTCTTGAATTTGCTTTCGTTCTTGAATTGGGCTGAGATTGAGGAGTTCTTGAGATGGTTGTGTCGAGTTTTAGAGTTGCTTTGAGTTAGATTCTTGTGTACATATATTGGGTATATGAATCTAAAGAGAAATTGAGAAAACGAATCGAATTAAATCAAATTAAGGTTAAAAAATGAGAAAAAAATTTGTCAGGAAATCACCTGGGGAGGGCTTTGTGCGGTGCGCCCCAGTTGCGCCAGAGAGGCTGGGGCTGCACGCCATCAGTGCGCCCAAAATGAGTGCCAGAACATTGGGGCTAGCGCGGCGCAACAACAACACGCCCGGGACGTCTGCCCCCACTCATTTTTCGTCGTTTAGCCCTTCTAAGTTCTCTTAAAGTCTCCTATCGATTCTAACTACTCTAAATGACTTCTAAACATCTAGAAATCATCTGTAAACATGAATCATAACCTTGAATCCATAAATTCAAATTCAAGGAAAGTTAAGAGCCAAGTCTAGAGAGTTCTTAGAGTCATTTCAACAGACTTTTACACATGTTTTAGACTTGTTTTAAAGACATAATCATTGAGTTGAGTAAGAGTAAGAGTGAAGTTCGTTTCTTCAAATGATTATAGGGAACTAAGTATTCGCAAGATTTAAAATGTTTTCACATTTAAACAAGAAAGGAAACACCAATTTCCAAAAGAGCTTTTGAGCTAGTGTTTGAGTAATAATCTCAAACCACAGAAAGAGTTATATTTTTAAACATATGAGCTGAGTATATTTTGGGAGTAGTATTGAGCACCGATATGTAGACGACTTCATAATAACTCAAGTCTCCATAAACCATGTAGCCATCGTGGGTAGAGATGGTCATACTTTTTAGATGATTCCTTAATGCTTTTTATCATAGACTAGTGGATCCACTTAGTTGAGGCGTTCTATATCCCGGCAAGTTATAGGACAGTTCTGGCAGCATGGGCGAGATGCTGTATCATCCCATAGCTCATAGTGATGGTTGTCGGTTAGAGAAACTCCCACATAAGTATATTTCTTTATTATATATATATTCATTGAGTTGTTATTGTATTTTTCAATACATTGAGTTGCTACCTACTGTTTAAATGCTTTATATAAACTGCATATTTATTGTTGGTTATTTATACATTGAGTTAAGTATCCATGAGTTCAGTAAAGCTGAAGTAAGTGTTTCTTTAAGAATTCAGTTCAAGCTTATCTCATGTTTAGTTTTTCCCTCGCATGCTCGTACATTCAATGTACTGATGCCATTTGCCCTGCATCATTTTATGATGCAGATACAGGTAATCAGGATCAGCATCCAGTGCCTCGTTGATCTAGTTGAGCACTTAGAGTCAGTTGGTGAGCCTCCTTGCTTTCCAGAGGATCCCTTTTTTACATTTTTTTTTAGCATTTTCAGTTGTTAGGATGATCGGGGGTCTTGTCCTGATATCCCTCATAGTTTAGAGGCTTCATAGACAGTTAGTTACATGTTCTTTAGACTTTTCATTTTCAGTTGTTTATGTTAAGACTAGAGTTGCCACTTTGGCTAAGTTGAATGTTTGTTTCTAAAACATTCTAAGTTTAGTTGAGAGAGTTGAGTTTATATTGCATTTGAATTCTCTTATTAATGCTTAAAGTCTTCCGCTGATAGTCTAGACAGGCCAAGGGTTCGATTGGGGCCAGCAATGGTTCTCGAGTGTTAGTTCCGCCCAGGGTGTAGGCTCGGGGTGTGACAAACTTGGTATAAGAGCGCAGAATTCAAGAGTTCTAGGAAGTCTATGAAACCGTGTCTGTAGAGTCCTCGTTATCAGTGTGAAGCACGCCACATCTATAATTAGTAGGCTGCAACATTTAGGAACTATCTCTCTTCTTTCATACTTATTTCGTGTGATATAATTCATCTCTTTAAGGTCTCTTTCTAACTCGTACTTGTGCGTGTCTTTCAGTTGATCATGCCTCCACGAAGAGCTGTTTGAGGTCGTCCTGCTAGGAGGATTGTCGAGAAATAAGGGGTACCTAATGCACCTGAAGTGCAACCCCAAGGAGAGGTCACCAATTTTGAATTTCAGGAAGCCATCCGAATGCTGAGTCAAGTTGTTTCCAAACAAGTGGGACAAAGAGGGGTTCGACAGGATATAGCTGATAATTCAAGGATCCGTGAATTCTTAAGGATGAATCCTCCAAGCTTCACTGGTTCAAGCATCACTGAGGATCCTGAAAACTTTGTTGAGGAGCTTCTGAAGGTTTTTGAGATTATGCACGTCACTTGCATACCAACTGAAGGGTGTCGCTAGAATCTGGTTTGATTAATGGAAGAAGGGTAGAGCTGTGGGTGCACCGAATGTGAGTTGGGCTATGTTTGAGGAGGCTTTCTTGGGGCGTTACTTTCCCCGGGAACTTAGAGAAGCAAAGCTACGAGAATTCCTTACCCTTAAGCAGGAATCTATGAGTGTTCATGAGTATAGCCTTAAGTTCACCCAACTTTCCCATTATGCTTCGGAGATGGTTGCGGATATGAGGAGTAGGATGAGTCTATTTGTTGCTGGTATGTCTCGTCTATCGAGTAAGGAAGGTAAGGCAGCTATGCTAATAGGTGACATGGACATAGCGAGGTTGATGATTCATGTGCAACAGGTTGAGGAGGATAAGCTGAGGGTTAGAGAAGAGTTCAGAAACAAAAAGGCTAAGACATATGGGAATGAGTTCGGGCAGTAGAAGAGTAATACGAACCGGTCTTCGTTCCAATAAAAGCAAAAGGGACCTGCTCCATCATCTGCTAGTGCACCTACACCAAGGAACAAAGGTGAGTACAATAGTCAGAATTCATAGCATTTCAGAGCTAGACCTACACATTCTCAGGGTAGTGTGGCACAAGGAGGTAATTGGGCTCCTGCATGTGCTAAGTGTGGTAGAAATCACCCCGGGACGTGTCGTGATGGCTCCACTAGTTGTTTCAAGTGTGGTCAAGAGGGTAATTTCATGAAAGAGTGTCCAAAGAACAGGCAGACCAGTGGAAATAGGGGCAATAGAGCCCAATCTTCTTCAGTTGCTCCACCAGATAGAGCTGCACCTAGAGGAACTACTTCAGGGACTGGCGGAGGAACAAACCGCCTATATGCCATTACTAGTCGCCAAGATCAAGAGAATTCTCCAGATGTTGTCACGGGTATGATCAAAGTCTTTACTTATGATGTTTATACTTTGCTAGATCTAGGAGCGAGTCTATCTTTTGTGACTCCATGTGTTGCAATGAATTTTGATGTTCTTCCTAAGCAACTTCTTGAGCCCTTCAGTGTTTCTACACTTGTTGGTGAGTCTATTCTAGCTGAGAGAGTTTATCGTGATTGTACAATTTCTGTCAATCACAAGAGCACCATGGCTGACTTAGTTGAGTTAGATATGGTAGATTTCGATGTCATTCTAGGTATAGACTGGCTTCAGGCCTGTTATGCCTCAGTCAATTGTAGAACTCGAGTAGTCAAGTTCCAGTTTCCTAATGAGCCAGTTATAGAGAGGAAGAGTAGTTCAGCAGTGCCTAAGGGTCATTTTATTTCGTACCTTAAGGCGAGAAAGTTAGCTTTCAAGGGTTGTGTCTATCACTTAGTCTGATTTAATGACTCTAGTGTTGAGACACCTCTTATTCAGTCAGTTTCAGTAGTTAGTGAGTTTCCGGAAGTCTTTCCAGATGATCTACCTGGAGTCCCTCCTGAGAGAGAAATAGACTTCGGTATAGATATGTTTCCTGATATTAGACCTATATCTATTCCGCCATATAGAATGGCACCAACAGAGTTGAAAGAGTTAAAAGAGCAGTTGAAAGATCTCCTAGAGAAAGGTTTTATTCGACCAAGTGTCTCACCTTGGGGAGCTCCGGTCTTATTTGGAGAAAGAAAGATGGTTCTCTTAGAATGTGTATAGATTACCGTCAGTTGAACAAGGTTACTATCAAGAATAAGTATCATCTTTCGAGAATTGATGATCTCTTCGATCAACTTCAGGGTGCCACTTGTTTTTCTAAGATAGACCTCAGATCAGGCTACCATCAGCTGAAAGTAAGGTAATGTGATATTCCAAAAATAGCTTTCAGGACCCGTTATGGTCATTATGAGTTCCTAGTTATGTCTTTTGGTTTGACCAATGCTCCTGCAGCATTCATGGACCTTATGAACAGAGTATTCAAGCCTTATTTAGATATGTTTGTAATCGTATTCATTGTTGACATTCTAATCTATTCGAGGAATGAGGAAGACCATGCTAGTCATCTCAGAATAGTCCTTCAAACTCTAAAGGATAACGAGTTATATGCTAAGTTTTCTAAGTGTGAATTTTGGCTTGAGTCTGTGGCATTCTTAGGCTATATTGTTTCCGGTGAGGGAATTAGAGTTGATACTCAAAAGATAGAGGCAGTGCAAAATTGGCCTAGACCCACATCTCCAACTGATATTAGGAGTTTCTTGGGATTGGCTGGCTATTATAGAAGGTTCATCGAGGGGTTCTCATCCATTTTGTCTCCTTTGACTAAGTTAACTCAGAAAATAGTTAAGTTTCAATGGTCTGAAGCTTGTGAGAAAAGTTTTTAGGAATTGAAAAAGAGGTTGAATACTGCCCTAATATTGACCTTACCAGAGGGTACGCAAGGCTTTGTGGTTTATTTTGATACGTCCAGAGTCAGTTTGGGTTGTGTGTTAATGCAGAATGGCAAATTTATAGATTATGCCTCCAGACAGCTTAAGGTTCACGAGAGGAATTACCCAACCCATGATCTAGAGTTGGCTGCCGTAGTATTTGCTTTGAAAATATGGCGCCATTATCTTTATGGTGTTCATGTGTATGTGTTCACTGATCACAAGAGTCTTCAGTATGTGTTTAGTTAGAAAGAGATTAATCTCAGACAGATAAGGTGGTTAGAGTTACTCAAGGATTATGACATGAGTATTCTCTATCACCCAGGTAAGGCTAATGTTGTTGTTGATGCCTTGAGTAGATTGTCTATTGGTAGTACTGCTCATTTTGAGGAAGACAAGAAACAGTTAGCTAAAGAGGTGCACAGACTTGCGCAATTAGGAGTTTGTTTAATGGATTCCAGCGAAGGAGGAGTAGTGGTGATGAATGGGTCTGAATCATCATTAGTGACATTCCGAAATAGCCTTCAGAACTCAGTATGGTCATTATGAATTTATAATTATGTCATTTGGACTAACCAATGCTCCTGCAGCTTTCATGAATTTAATGAACAGGGTATTCAAGAAGTATTTGGACTTGGTTGTTATCATCTTTATTGATGATATCCTCATTTACTCTAGGAATGAGGAAGAACACACGATTCATTTGAGAGTTGTTCTACAAACTCTCAAAGATCGCCAGTTGTTTGCTAAGTTTACAAAATGTGAGTTTTTGTTACAATCAGTTGTTTTCCTTGGGCATATATTATCTAGCAAAGGGATCCGAGTGGATTCTCAGAAAATAGAAGCAGTGAAACAATGGCGCAGACCTACCTCTCCTATAGATATCAGAACTTTCTTAGGTTTAGCAGGTTATGACAGAAGGTTCGTGGAAGAATTTTCATATATGGTTGAGTCGGTCATGCCCATAATTCCGCATGAACCCTATAAGTCAAGCATTCTTGAGATGAGTAGTGTCATTAAGTTCTTAAGTTCTGGAGTTATTGAGTTTCGAGTATTGAGTTCTATATATGGTTAATTGAAATCCTTGAATTGAGTCGTTCACTTCCATAATTCGGCATGAACCCTATTTTAAGAAGTTTTTCACAATTAATTGTAATTTTTTTAAGACTTGAGTAAATGAGTATGAGGATGAGGAGAGTAAAGTTTCATGTTTTCGAAATGGATATAATGGAACTAAGTATTCCCAAGAGTAAATGTTTTTTACATTTAAAATGAGAGGAAACTTTTATTTTCAAATGAGTTCATGAGGAGTTTTGAGAACTATCTCTTTAAAGAGAATCTTTTGAGTAATAATCTCAAAGTTTAAGGATGAGGAAATGTTTTTGAATAAATGAGCATGAGCTATATTAATGGGAGTAGTATTGAGCACCGATATGGAGACGAGTTCAGACAATTCAAAGTCCTCATAAACCATGTATGCCAACATGGTTAAAGGGTCATACTTTTTAGATGATTCCTTATTGCTTTTTAAGCATAGCTTAGAGGATTCACTTAGTTGAGGATGTCTTATACTCCAGCAAGGTATAGAACAATTCATGCAGCGTGGGTGAGACGTTGTATCAGCATATAGCTCATAGTAATGGTTGTCAGTTAGAGAATCTCACAAATAAGAGTTATTATTGTATCCTTACATACAAATAAGATTTATTATTTTATTCTTCCATACAATTGAGTTATTATTGTATTTTTACATACAATTGAGTTATTATCTACTGTTTTAAAAGCTTTCCATATATGGAATCTTTTATTGTTGCTTTATCCTTGAGTATCTTGAGCTGAGTATCTTCGAGTTGAGTATCTTACCTTTGAGTTGAGCATCTTATTCGTGAGTTGAGTATCCTATCCTTTAGTGGAGTTTGAGTTTAGTGAGTTTGAGAAGAGGTAAGTATATTTCTTTTATATCAGTTTAAGCTTATGTTTATGCTTTAGAATTTCCCTTACATGCTCGTACATTCAATGTATTGATGTCATTTGGCCTCCATCTCTTTATGATGCAGATACAGGTATTCAGGGTCATCAACAGACGGTCCGTTGATACCACGTGCAGTTCCAGTTACAGGTATGCTTTAGAACTCCCCTTACATGCTCATACATTCAATGTACTAATGAGATTTGGCCTGCATCTTTTTATGATGTAGATACAGGTATTCAAGGTCATCAACAGACGCTCAGTTGATACCACTTGCAGTTCTAGTCAGCTTTGGTGAGCCTCTTTGCTTTCGGAGGGTTCCATTTCTACTTTCAGTTTGCTAGGATGTCATGGTTGTTGTCTTGATAATCCTTCTGTAATAGTAGAGACTTCATAGATAGGTCAAAGGTCGAAGAGTCTATCATTATTTCCTTTGTTGTTGGAATGTTTTGAGTCTATGAGGCATTTAACTAATACTTGCTAAATTATTTTCAAGCGATTATTGGAGTTGAGTTTAAACTAAGTTTTTAAAGTTATTTTTGCATCATGAGTTTTCATTTTGCTTTAGTAAGTCTTCTGTTGAGTAATGAGCCATGTCAACGGTTCGTTTGGGAACCAACAATGGTTTTCGAGTGCCAGTTACATCCAGGGTATAGGCTCGGGGCGTGACACCTACATATTCTATATTTCATACTATATTTTCTTAAGAAACTTTACAGACCATTCGTTCGTTTTATTGATTATCTAAAAGATGTTGGATAAATAATAATAATAATAATACCAGAAGTCTTAGCTCAAATCCTAAAAAATATTCCATACTAAATTTATTTATATAATAAAATATATTAAAAGAAGACACTTTTCCACATTGAACAATTGTGACATTTTCGCTGGGCTATAACTTTTTCGAAGGGTTGTGACTTTTTCATTTCTGTTAAACTATGATTAATACAAAAATATTTCAAATCTCACTAAAATATATTAATAGGTACAAGTACCTTATAAAGTTGCGGCGTAATTTATTCTCTCTTTGTTGTCTCTTCCTCAATTTTGATTCCATCAAAAATGCTTAAAAAGTTTTCATAACAAAAATATAAATTAATTCAATACAAATTCATAAAAGATATTTTTTTAAAGATTATTGAATAAAACACAAACTTAAGTTGTCAGACAAAGTAATGACAGAAGGGAAATGCCAACAAAAGAAGTAGGCACGAACAAAAAATTTATCATGATTGTGATCAATTGTTTAAGAATTGTGCAGTTAAAATAGTTTTTATTTTGACATGTTGAATGGAGGAAAAAAATAAAACAAAATTATAGTTTTGTTTCATTTTTTTTTTGTGAAGATCAAAAGTAGATTTCGACGGAATTGGCAAAGTTTCACAAAAATTAGGGATGAAATTTGTCACAAAAAAAAGATACAACAACTGGGATGATCTGCCTAGTTTTTATAGGTTTTTTTCTGAAGAGACACAAATGAAGGGATACAACAGTCTGAAGGGACACAAGAGTTGAAGAAACAGGTTTAAAGATAAAAATAAAATAGGGGTAAAAAATCTAAAAGTACAAAAAAAAAATTCCTTAATTCTAAGAGTGTCACGTAGGCGGGCCTAGAATTCTCTTTTATATATATAAGATAAGATTACTATGTTAATTAATTTTAAGTACTTTTCAAGTCAAATTTAATGGATCCAATCCAGTTATTACAATTATTCATAGTGAAATATAGATAAAAATATTATGAATCCATCTAATAGGCCTTGTCAGATAATTTTGTGCGGAAGCTTAAACATGAGATAAACTGAAAGTGATGGGGAATACCCATTCTAAATCTGGATATATAATATGAGAGTTTAACGACAACTGAAATATCATACTCGAATCTAAAACTGATTCTAACTATGTCTGAAATAAAGCTTCTAACTGACTAGAGATGCTGGGACAAGCCCCAGCTAAATTTAGCAAAAACTGAAACTAAAGACTGAAAGTACAAATATAATCATGTCAATCATCCTCGAAGAATGAGGACTCACCACTGATGCTGCTGAACTGAAGATCGGGAACCGATCTATGCGTGATCTGGAAGTTGAGAACCTGGACCTACATCACGAGAAGATGTAGTGCAGAGTATGCGTCAGTACTTGAAAGGTACTGAGCATGCAGGATAGAGTAAAGCTGAACAATATAAACATAACTGAACAAAGCATATAACTGAGCAATGATATAACATAAGCATGATATTATACAGGAAATACTTAACATGAACTAACGGAACGCAATGACCAAGTTTATAACATGCTGAGACTAAAATTTGAATGTAACTAATAACATGGTCAATGCAATAGAATCTGACTGTGAGGGAGCTACTAATAACCGACATAAAACCACATAAGCTAAATGTGGAGTCCGATGTATAAGCCCCATCTAGAGGACCCAATATACCCTACCAGAGGTATAGAGGCATGACTGGCGTGATCACTAAAATTATGCCCACAGAGGGGACATACATCATACGGGGAACGTAGTTTTGGGACTATTCGGGTATGCTGAACCCTAGTCCAACTCGGTATTAAGCCTACTCCTAACTGATTATGTGAATAACACATGATGACTGAGTTTCTGAATACTGGATAGCTCCAACTACTGACATGCAAAATCTGAGAATGCAACATTAATGTACTGATAATGAAACATTCTTAACTGGGGCATGTATATCTTAAATAACTGACCTAGCATGTGTAATTCATGAACTAAAAGAACTACATAGCTAGGGTTATGAGTTTGTGAAAGCATCTACGCAAAACGATACTAAAATCATTATAATTTGATTAGGAACATCAAAGTAACTAATTCATAATGATCTGCTGAAATTCTAGAAACTCTAGGTCTAGATAGTATCAAGGGAATCAAGAATCTGACTGAATTCTAGGGACCTGTTGGGTAAAAGAAACCCACTAGTGAAATCCCATGTACCTGGTGATGAATTCCACAGAGAAATCTTTCGATTTCAGGGCTGGAACTGATGAAACCTTGATGCGTTCTTGGAAAGGGGTTTGTTCGACTCTTTTGCTCTGAGTTTCCTAAATTTTGGAGAATGAATTGACTAGGGTAAGTTCTAATTAAGTTACTAGGTTTAAACTGATAAAAACTACGTAGTTTAGGGGTCCAACGCATAAGGAAAAGACCAAAAGACCCCTGACTTAGCTGCTGTCGGGGTCACCGACGGAACTGACCAACGGTCTGTGGACTGACCCACGGTCCGTGCTGGTCAACCGTCGATGGGGTTCTGGGGCTTGGACCTGAAGGCCACGATCCACGGACCTGGACCACGGCCCATGGTCTGACCTACAGTCCATAAGTCCTGGTCGTGGGTCATGCCTTAGCTAAATTTTTTGGAGTTCTAGGAGTTGAAATCTTGGGTTTGACCTATGCCCCTGGACCACGGGCCGTGGTCTGACCTATGGTCCATAGGTCCTGGCGTAGGTCTGGACTTCGAATTATTTTCTGGGCTTTTCTGGGAGGGGCTCCAGGTGGTGAACCATGGACCACCAGGACGGACCGTGGGTCACCCTACGGTCCGTGGGTTGTTCCCGTCGGTGGCACCTGTATCTTCTCAAATTTGGAATCTGGTGTGTCTAGGATTCGGGGTGTTACATTATCTCCCCCTTGGGAACATTTTTCCTCGAATGAAGACTAAACTAGCTGAAGATGGAGGGAAAGAGCTGCAAATCCTACCACAAAATTCTAGAAACTGATTTCTGACTGAACTGAGTTCCAAGGACATACAAATACGCTGAAAATGTAAGTACAAACTGAAGGAACATGATACTAAGACTGAATCTGCGCATAAATGACTGAAAAACTGGAGAGGAACTATTACCTGAAGCTGGAATGGAATCGGAAGGAACGAGGTGAGGATATTTTGCCTTCATGGCTGCTTCTGCTTCCCAAGTAGCTCCCTCTACTGACGGACTCCTCCATAAAACCTTAACTGAAGCGACTTCCTTGTTTCTCAACCTCCTAACTTGACGATCAAGAATCTCAATTGGTACATCCTCATAAGAGAGACTATCTTTCACAGCCACACTCTCTAAAGGTACTATGGATGTTGGATCATCCACACACTTTTTCAATAACGAAATGTGAAAGACCGTATGCACTGCTGCTAGTTTTGTTGGTAGCTCTAACTCATAAGCCACTTTACCAACCCTTTTCAAGATCTTGTAAGGGCCTACATATCTGGGACTGAGCTTCCCTTTCTTGCCAAATCTCATCACCCTCTTCATAGGTGGCACTTTCAGGAAGACCGAATCATCAACTTGGAACTCTAATTCCCTTCTCCTTACATCTGCATAGGACTTCTGGAGACTCTGGGCTATCTTAAGTCTATATCTAATAAGTTGCACTTTCTCCATAGCATCATGAACTGAATCTGGCCCTATCAAGGCTGCTTCACCAACTTTAAACCAACCAACTGGAGATCTACATCTACGCCCATACAATGCCTCATAAGGGGCCATCTGAATTATGGAATGATAACTATTATTGTAGGCGAACTCTATAAGATGAAGGTGATCATCCCAACTGCCCTTGAAATCGATCACACAAGCTCTCAACATGTCCTATAAGTTCTGAATGGTACGCTCTGCCTGACCATCCATCTGCGGATGAAACGTTATGCTAAGATAAACCTAAGTACCAAGACCTTTCTGAAATGACTTCCAAAAATGAGAGGTAAACTGAGGACCTCTATCTGAGATGATGGACAAAGGAACCCCATGCAACCTGACTATCTCATTAATGTAAAGTTTGGCGTAGTCCTCCCCCGAATTTGTAGTCTTAACAGCCAAAAAGCGCGCAGACTTAGTAACTCTGTCTACTATCACCTAAATGGAGTCATGCTGTCTGTGAGTACGAGGTAAACCTGTAATGAAGTGCATATTGATAACTTCCCACTTCCAAGTAGGAATGTTGATCTCTTGAGTCATACCCCCCTGGTTTCTGTTGTTCTACCTTCACTTGCTGACAATTGGGACACTTAGCCACAAAATATGCTATATCCCTCTTCATGCCATTCCACCAAAAGACTTCCCGTAGATCACGGTACATCTTAGTGGCAACTAGATGAATATAATACCTAGAATTATGGGCTTCTGCAAGAATCTATTGTCTCAACTCAACCACCTTAAGAACACATAATCGACCCTGATAGCGAAGCACACCATCTCCCCCTTGGGAGAATACCTCAATTCTCTGCTGATGAACTGCACCCTTTAGCTGAAGCAATATCAGATCAATGTCTAGATTTTCCTTAACCTTCGCTACCAATGAAGATTCTGACCCATTCTGAACTCTTACACCATCATTTGATATGCTCATAAGGTGAACTCCCAAGCGAGCAAGCCTGTGAACATCCTTTGCTAGTTCTTTTGTTTCTTCCTCAACATGTGCTACACTACCCATAGATAGTCTGCTAAGGGAATCTGCTATTACATTGGCCTTACACGGATGGTAAAACACATTCATGTAATAATCCTTGAGGAACTCAAGCCATCTACTCTAGCGAAGATTCAACTCTTTCTAGGTGAACACATACTGAAGGCTTTTATGGTCTGTGAACACATCTACGTGAACACCATATAAGTAGTGTCTCCAAATCTTAAGTGCAAACACCACTGTTGCAAGCTCGAGGTCATGAGTCGGATAATTCATCTCATGCACCTTAAGTTGTCTAGAAGCATAAGCTATAACCTTACCTCGCTGTATCAACACACAACATAGGCCGACTCTGGACCCATCACAATAGAGAACATAACCGTCTGAACCCTTTGGTAGAGTCAAAACCGGAGTTGTAGTGAACCTAGTTTTCAGTTCTCCAAAACTCTTCTCACAATCATCTGACCACTGGACTTTGACCTTTTTCTGAGTCAACTTAGTCAATGGAGAGGCTATGGATGAAAATCCTTCCACGAACCTTTTGTAATAACCTGCTAAACCTAAGAAACTTCTGATATCTATAGGAGAGGTAGGTCTGCGCCATTGTTTCACTACTTCTATTTTCTGAGAATCCACTCGGATCCTTTTGCTAGATAATATATGCCCAAGGAAAACAACTGATTGTAACAAAATCTCACATTTTGTAAACTTAGCAAACAACTGGCGATCTTTGAGAGTTTATAGAACAACTCTCAAATGAATCGTGTGTTCTTCCTCATTCCTAGAGTAAATGAGGATATCATCAATAAAGACGATAACGAACAAGTCCAAATACTGCTTGAATACCCTGTTCATTAAATCCATGAAAGCTGCAGGAGCATTGGTTAGTCCAAATGACATAACTATAAATTCATAATGACCATACTGAGTTCTGAAGGCTATTTCGGAATGTCACTATCTCTGACTCTGAGATGATGATAACCGGATCTGAGGTCTATCTTCGAAAAATGACTAGCACCCTGAAGTTGGTCAAACAAGTCATCAATCCTGGGGATGGGATACTTATTCTTGATTGTGACTTTGTTCAACTACCGATAGTCAATGCACATCCTGAGAGAACCATCTTTATTTTTCACAAAAAACACTGGTGCACCACATAGAGAAATACTAGGTCTGATGAAGCCCTTATCTAGAAGGTCTTTCAACTTCTCTTCCAATTCCTTAAGCTCAGCTGGAGCCATTCTGTAAGGAGGAATAGAAATAGGCTGGGTATCTGGAAGGAAATCAATGCCGAAGTCAATTTCCCTTTCGGGAGGAACTCCAGGAAGATCTTCTGGAAAACACTTCTGGGAACTCATTAACTACTGGAACTGACTCAAGAGTTGGGGTTTCAGAGCTTGAATCCTTAACCCGAACTAGATGATAGAGATAATCCTTGGAAATCATCTTTCTGGCCTTAAGGTAAGAAATGAATCGACCCATAGGCGCTAAGCTACTACCGTTCCATTCTTAGATTGGTTCGTCTGGAAACTGGAAACGAAAAATCCTAGTTCTACAATCGACTGAGGCATAACAGGAATTTAACCAATCCATGCCTAGAATGATATCAACGTCTACCATTTCTAACTCTACAAGATCTGCTGAGGTAACTTTCTGAGAGACTGTGACAGGGCAATTTCTGTATACCCATCTAGCTATAACTGGTTCACTAACTGGAGTAGAGACTGAGAAGGGTTCTGAGAGAGTTTCTGGACTAACATTGAAGTTGACTTCTATATAAAGAGTTACAAAGGAAAGAGTATCCCCTGGATCTAACAAAGCATAAACATTTGAGTCAAAGACTCGTAACGTACCAGTGACCACATCAGGAGAATCTTCCTGATCCTGGCGAGCTTGAAAAGCATACAACTTGTTTCGGTGCTGACCGCCACCTGTACCATATGAGTTACCCTGCTGAGTCGGGCGACCTGTTGGTGCTGCTGAAGTTGTGAACTAAGCTCTACCATTATTACCTCCTTGACCCTGTTTAGAAAAGGGAAAATCTCTCTGCCTGTGACCAGTCTGACCACACCCAAAACATCCTTCCTTTCCTGCAAGACACTCGCCCGGATGGTTCTTACCACACTTAGGACAAGTTGGGTAGGTTATGGTACCTGAAACACTCCCTGAGACTTATAGCCTGATGCCCTACCTTTCTGATCCTGTCGGAACCTGGAGGATGGAACACTAGCTGATGAAGGTGCTGGGGGTGAAGATTTCTACTGGAACTGAGAGCGATTTCCACCACCCAATTTCTGTTGAGTATACTCATACCTGCCTGTCCTAGCCTTTTTGTTCTCCTTAGCCTGTTCTCTAAGCTTATCTCCCTCAACTTGCTGAGCATGAGTCATGAGCCTAGAGATGTTCATATTTTCCAGCAACATAGCATTTGTGCACTCTGTTTTCACTAAGTCTGACACTCCATACAAAAACTTGTTCATCTGAGCCCTGGAGTCAGCAACCATGTGAGGAGCATACCTGGAGAGTTGGGTGAACTTGAGTCTATACTCTTGGACTGTCATGTTACCTTGCCTCAAGTTCATAAACTCCTGAGCTCTTGCCTCCCTCAACTCTCTTAGGAAGAACCTGTCTAGAAAAGTCTCACTAAAGCATTCCCAAGTGATAGGAGTTGCATCTGTACACCTGTTCTCTTTCCATTGAGTATACCAGATATGAGCTACATCCTTAAGCTGATAGGATGCCAACTCAACCCTATCATTACTAGTTACCTGCATCATTTCAAAGATCTTCTTGACCTCATCGATGAAATTTTAGGGATCCTCACCAATCTGTGATCCTAAGAACTCAGGCGGATTCATCCTAACAAAATCACGAACTGTAGCTGCAACTGACCAAACATTAGCATTTGCAGGAGCTTGAACCTGCTGGTTGTTCTGGTTAGTCACACTCTGAGCCAAAAGCTCAATGGCGTTCCGGAACTCTACATTCGAAACTTCCTGATCTGGAACTGAGGAGCTGTGTTTGTGTTCCTTGCATTTGCATTCCTGGCGTAAGCTCTACGAGGAAGCATGATCTGAAATGCATAATGATGAATTAGAGAGAGATCATACCAACGCACGATAAGAATATCAAGAAAGTGAGGCTTTCCTAAAACACTTCGTAGCCTCCCTCTCATTAGATGTGGTGCACTTCAAACCCATGAAAAATACTTTACTTAGTGCGGCTTTTCAGACATCCTAGGACACTTAAACCTAATGCTCTGATACTAAGTTTATCATGCCCCGAGCTACCCCTCGGACGCGGACACGGAACCTAGGATCACGAGTGACCCCAAGCAAACCCTACTGGCAAAACATAAGCATACTATGATAACTGAAATAAGATAATTATGTGCGGAAACTTAAACATTAGATAAACTGAAAGTGATGGGGAATACCCATTCTAAATCTGGATATATAATATGAGAGTTTAACAACAACTAAAATATCATACTCAAATCTAAACCTGATTCTAAGTACGTCTGAAATAAAGCCTCTAATTAACTAGAGATGGTGGGACATACCCCAGCTAAATCTAGCAAAAACTGAAAGTACAAAGATAATCATGTCAATCATCCTTGAAGAAAGAGGACTCACCACTGATGCTGCTGAACTGAAGATCGGGAACCGATCTATTCGTGATCTGGAAGCTGAAAACCTGGACCTATATAACGAGAAGATGTAGCGCAGAGTATGCTTCAGTACTTGAAAGGTACTGAGCATGCAGGAAAGAGTAAAGCTGAACAATATAAACATAACTGAACAAAGCATATAACTGAGCAATGATATAAGATAAGCATGATACTATACCGGAAATATTGAACATGAACTAACTGAATCCAACGACCAAGTTTATAACATACTGAGACTGAAATCTGACTGTAATTGATAACATGGTCAATGCAATAGAATCTGACTGTGAGGGAGCTACTAATAACCGACATAAAACCACATGAGCTAAATGTGGAGTCCGATGTATACGCCCCATCGAGAGGACTCAATATACCCTGCCAGAGGTAT
>JAJONR010003880.1:0-50783 GCA_029582245.1 Solanum etuberosum | reverse complement strand
AAACTGAAAATATTTATTATCCAAGTCTAATCAAAATCTTATAACCTCTCCCCCCTAAAAATTAAAAATTTCTAAGACTAAAATGCCCCCACCCCCCCCCCCCCTCCAAAACAATTTAAAACCCACTACCCCTTTTTCCATTACCAATTAAACGCCCCACTCCCCCAATTTCACTGTCAACCCACTTTCTCCCCTCACCCCTCATCTTTTCTTATCTCATGCTCTTGTTCAATTCAAAATTTTCTTATACGTATATTTTCCTAATTGATTTTTTCCTTTGTAAATTTTATGAAGTGGAATTCTTCAAGTAGACGAGATATGTTTGTATAATATGATGATTGAATCGTAACATTTATGTGAATGTCAAGATTATTCTCTTTTCATGTTGTTTTTAGGATTCACATTAGAATTTGAGATTTATATCTTTATTTTAAAATTTTATTGTAATTATTTTATTCATAGACATATATATGTATTTTTGCAGACGGTTAAATATGATATAACAATACTTTTATATATGTCAGGATATTTTTGAGTTCCCACAACATCATAAAGAAATTATATTTAACCTTCAATTGGTTGCAGGTAAGCGTCAATTTTATTTTTGTTTAGATCTACGAACGATGATTAGTGTTTTATATGAACTTGTGTTTTTATATGAATATGTTTATCAATAAATATTTATCTAATCAAAGTTCTTATTGTTTCAGTCAAGGTACATGAAGATTGAACTTACTTCCCCTCAAATAGAAGATAAGGTGGCAACGGTACTCCAATCACCAAACAAATGCATAGCACTTTTGTCTTTTATTTGATATGGAACTATTTTAGATTTTTGAGTATTTAAAGATGTAACATTCAAGTTCTTATACATGAGTTTGTATCACTTTAGTTTGACATGAATTTAAACTTACAATACTTTTTACTACAGATTTGTTTAATGAAATTTGATTTTCATTAAATGATTAATAAAGTATTTAATTATATGTATTATCACAAAGGCTTGGTGTAAATTAAATATTTATTTTTTTATAAAAAATAATTTGTGGCGGTGATTAGGCTCCATAGATTAGATTATGTAAGTATTAATATCATTATTCTTGTAATTCTAAATTCATAAAAAAAAAAAATCTTAAATACAAAAATGATATTATGGAGGTTGTAAACAGTCACAAATTGATTTGAAAACATCCACAAATTGAAAAGTAAATTTGTGGCGGTCGTCAGGGAGGTTGCTTAAAACCACCACAAATATACTCGTGGCACTGGTAATTGTAGCGTTTTTAAAAACCATCGCAATTCAAATTGTGGGTGTCAAAAATTTCCTCAAATTGAAAAAATAACCCCCACAAATTGAGCATTTTCTTGCAGTTGGTTTAAAGTTGGTGAGGTCACTTTGATAGGACCCGATTTGGTGCATGAGTCTATGAAAAAGGCTCAACTTATTTGCAAAAGGTTGAAAATGGCTCAAAGTCGATAAAAGTCTTATGCTGATGTTACAAGAAGTGAACTTGAATTTAATATTGACGATTGGGTCAACTTGAAAGTAATGAGATTTTCAAAGAAATGGAATCTTAGTTCTCATTATGTGGGCTCATATTAGATTTTGAGGCGTATTTGTCACGACCCCGACCGCCGTGATCGGCACCCACACTAACACTCTGGTGGAAGAACCACCACTACAACCAGACTAAGCAACTTAACGAAACTAAAGCATTTAAAGATACGAAAGCAGGTTTAAATGACGAATTAATATGGAGTTCCCATAAATTCCGAAGGTTTAATAAAAACAACTAAACATAACTCTTGCGGAAATTCAACTCCTTGAACCTGAAAGTCATTGTACCAAAATTCTACTAATCAACAAGTCTAAGAAAAGGGGGTGCGATCCCGAAACTAAACATAAGTAAAAGTATAACTATGTAGTCTGAGTCCGAAAAGAATGAACTAAACAAATGAAGGATCCATGACAGCCTAAAAGAACTGGCTCACCCTCGAATCCGGTCTCGGTCAATGATCTCCTAGCTGAGTTCTATCAGTAGCCGCCTGAAGATGCCCTGTACTCAACAAAGAACGAGCAAGTGCAGTATCAGTACACGAAACCACAATGTACAGGTAGGATCACGCGGCTACTCCTGTAAGCGACATATAAGTAAGTAATTACAACACAGTAAACACACATATACAGAATGCACAATGCAATTATCATATCAGGAGCAAGATATAATTTCCCAATATCAATGACAGGTAGACAAGAATGCAATAATCACAAGTGGTCCTCTCATGGAACCCACACCCAAATTGTTAGTGTGTCGGAACGTGACACTCAATCCAATATACATGTGTCGGAACGTGACACCCAGTCCAATATATATGTCGGAACGTGACACCCGATCCGATATATGTATCGGAACGTGACAACCGGTCCAGTCAGCACAACCACAGTCACAATCACACCCATAATGAGCAGTACCCATAGTTACACAGTCAAGTAACAGGTTAATGGCATGTAATCATGCACAGATAATCATTTCATTAGGTTCAATTAACATTTTCCTATTCACATACACGCATGCATACAATGAAGCAATTAACAGGAATATATTACTCAACAGAAAGTTGAACCATCACCTACCTTGAAACCAAGCCTGAATCCTCCTAAGACACTTGAGCCTTCCCTTTCTGGATTCTTTCATCTTGTTCTTCGTCAAAAATAGTTAAGTAATGCAAGGATCAATAAACAATGCCTAATTTACCCTGATTATAACAAAATTATCAACCCAAGGCCAAACACAAGATCCTAATGCTCAACTAGGGCTTTTCTCACCATTAACTTCAGGCGAAAACCATTCCCCAACGATAATTACCCAATATTCTAAGTTCTAAGAATCGAAATATGGATTACGGGAGTAATTATCTTACCTTTAGTGCTAGAATTCATGGAAATATGACAAGAAACTACCCTGGGTCGTCCCTTAGCTCTTAAGAATGAAGTTTTGCAGAAAAATAACATTTTTGGGGGTTTTCCCTGATTTAAGTCACGATTGTCCCGCCACAGCGGGCCCTATCCCGCTACAACGGCCCTTCCCTTGAGGAATTAACCCCGCTTCGGTGGCTTGCACGGAGACAAAAACTCGGAATTTGAGTTCCAAGCTCCCATTTCGCAACATACCTTCAAACATTGACGTTCTAAAACTACCCTTTCACGCCAAGATCAATTTCGGGAGTTCTACTCGCCTGAATTCAATTCTGTAAAGCCGTACAGGCTCCTTAACGGCTTGGCTATCCACTCACGTGATAAAACTCATAATTAAATTCCCCATCCAATACCGGATTTCCCTAGACCTCACGTGACTCAGATTTCATCCAAGTCTAGCCTAGGCTAGAAATTTCCAAGTTACTACTAAGAAGTTTTCTGGCCCAAATTCCTTCCCTATTGGCTTTTCCCTAACGACGGGAATAGGTCGTTACAATATATATCAATTTACCCATCACTCGTCCCCAAGTGATAAACATAGGAGAACTGGCTAAGGCAAGAGTAGAGTAATAACTGGGGATACTTGTCTCGCATGTCCTTCTCGGTTTCCCAAGTAGCTTCCTCAACCGGACGATGCTTCCATTGAACTTTCACGGACCTTATCTCCTTGGTCATCAACTTCCGGACATCGCAATCAAGAATTGCAACCAGTTCCTCCTCATACTGGAGGTCTTTGTCTAACAAAACTGAGTCTCACTTTATGATATAATCTCTGTCTCCATGATACTTCTTCAACATGGACACGTGGAACACTGGATGGACTCCAGATAGGCTAGGCGGTAAAGCCAACATATAAGCAGCTGGCCCTACACAGTCAAGAATCTCAAATGGCCCGATGTATCGAGGACTAAGCTTGCCCTTCTTGCCGAATCTCATCACCCCCTTTATGGGTGAGACTTTTAGAAGATCTTGCTCACCAGCCTGAAATGTCATGTCCCTTACCTTACGGTCTGCATACTTTTTCTATCGACTCTGGGCTACTAGAAGCTTAGCTTGGATGCTTCTCACCTTATCCTGAGCATCTTCCAACAAATCAACCCCAAAGGTTTCACATCTCCAGCCTCAAACCACCCTGTGGGTGATCTACATCCCCTCTCATAAAGTGCCTCGAACGGTGCCATGTCTATACTGGAGTGGTAACTGTTTTTATAGGAAAACTCACACAAAGGTAGGAACTTATCCCAATGCCCTCCAAAGTCAATGACACATGCCCTCAACATGTCCTCTAACACTTGAATAGTTCTCTCTGACTGCCCGTCCGTTTGTGGATGGAAGGTTGTGCTAAAAGTGAGTTGAGTGCCTAACTCCTCATGCAATTTCCCCCAAAACTTAGATGTGAACTGTGTACCACGGTCTGAGATGATGGAAAGGGGCACCCCATGCAGCCTCACTATCTCCTTCACATATACCTTAGCCAGCTCTTGAGCATTATAGTCTACTCTGACTGGAATGAAATGGGCGGACTTATCAGTCTATCAACCACCACCCAAATGGAATCAAACTTCCCCAATGTCTTGGAAAGACCAATCACGAAATCCATAGTTATCCTTTCCCACTTCCATTCAGGAATTAGCATTCGCTGACGCAAACCCGCAGGCCTTTGGTGCTCATACTTTACTTGCTGGCAGTTTTGGCACTTAGCCACAAACTCAGCTATGTCTTTCTTCATGCCAGGCCACTAATAAAGTCGTTTCAAATCTCAGTACATCTTGGTCACACCCGGATGAATGGAATACCGCGAACCATGGGATTCTGTCAACATCTTCTGAATCAAGTCATCCACTCGGGAAACATAAATTCTTCCCTTAAAACTGAGCACACCACCCGCATCAAGAGCCGCATCTTGTTCTTTGCCAGACACTTTCTTCTTTCTGAGCTCATTCAAACTCTCATCCTCAAACTGCTTGGCCTTGATCTCCTCAATGAATGTGGGCCTAACCTTAATGCTGGCTAACACCCCACCTTTCTCTGAGATGCCCAACTGCATGAACTTAGACTCCAAGGTTTGAATCTCCCTAGCGAAAGGTCGCTTGGACACACCCAAGAAAACTAGACTACCCATACTCACCGTTTTCCGACTTAATGTGTCTGCCACCACGTTAGCCTTACCCGGATGATACTTGATGGTAACATCATAATCCTTGAGTAACTCCATCCAACTTCGCTGTCTCAGATTCAGGTCCTTCTGAGTGAATACATGTTGTAGGCTACGATGGTCAGTAAAAACCTCACACTTGACACCATAAAGGTAATGCCTCCATATTTTGAGAGCGAACACTACCGCTGCCAACTCCAAATCATGTGTCGGGTAGTTTCTCTCATGCACCTTCAGCTGCCGCGATGCATAAGCTATGACGTTCCTATCCTGCATCAACAAAGTACCCAAACCCGAATGTGAAGTATCATAATAAACAATAAAATATTTACCTTCCACCGGCAGTGCCAGAATAGGTGTTGTGGTCAGAAGAGTCTTGAGCTTTTGGAAGCTCTCTTTACACTTGTCAGTCCACTAGAAAGGCACCTCCTTTTGGGTCAGCCTTTTTAAATGCATGGCGATAGAAGCAAAAAATTTCACAAACCGTCAATAGTAGCTGGCGAGCCCCACGAAACTCTTAACTTAAGTCACAGACCTAGGTCGGACTCAGTTCTTGACTACTTCGATCATTTGGGGATCTACTATTACCCCTTCCCTTGAGACCACATGCCCCAAAAAGGCAACTGAAGTCAACCAGAACTCACACTTAGAAAATTTGGCATACAACTTTTGTTTCCCAAGGACACCCAAAACAATACGAAGATGGTCGGCATGCTCTTCTTTACTCTTCGAATAAACTAAAATGTCGTCAATAAATACGATAACAAAAGAATCCAGGAATGGTTTGAACACACCATTAATCAAACTCACGAAAGCTGCAGGCGCATTGGTCAACCCAAACGACATCACTAAAAACTCATAGTGTCCATTGCGGATCCTGAATGCCGTTTTTGGTACATCCTCAGGCCTAATCTTTAACTGCTGGAAACCAGACCTTTGATCAATCTCAGAGAAAACTGATGCACCCTGCAACTGGTCAAAGAGATCATCTATCTGAGGCAACGGATACTGATTTTGAATTGTGACCCTCTTCAATTGTCGATAGTCTATGCACATCCTCATACTACCATTCTTCTTCTTAACAAACAAGACATGAGTACCCCACGGGAAAGCACTAGGACGGATGAAACCTTTGTCAAGAAGCTCCTGGATTTGAGATTTAAGCTCTCTCAATTCTGTCAGAGCCATGCGATAAGGAGGAATGGAGATGGGGTGAGTGCCCGGTTCCAAGTCAATGAAGAAATCAATATCCCTATCCGTAGGCATACCAGGCAAATCGGTAGGAAACACTTCCTTGAATTCAGACACTACAGGAATAGACTCAATAGAGGGAGACTCAGTATCAACATCCCGAATATGAGCCAAATACGCCAAACACCCCTGCCCCACCAGTTTCCTAGCCCGAACGAAAGATATGACCTTAGCTGGGTTCGGCTTGTACACCCTTTCCCACTCTAACCTTTCCCTGCCGGGGATCTCTAGAGTTACCCACTTAGTATTACAATTAAGCACAACATAATAGGGGGACAACCAAGTCATGCCTAAGATTATATAAAAGTCAGTCATATCCAGAATAACCAAATCAGCCCAAGTCTGAACACCCATAAATAGGACAGGACAAGCACGATATATATGGTGACTATGACAGACTCTCCAACTGGGGTAGAAACATGGATGAGGGCATCAAACACATCACAAACCGCATCAAATCCCAAGGCAAACTGAACTGACACATATGAATAAGTAGAACCCGGATCAAACAAAACAGTAGTCATCCGGTCACAAACAAGAATAGTACATGTGATTACTGCATCAGACGCCTCAGCCTTGGTCTTGCTCGAAAAGGCATAAAACTGAGCCCTGTCATCTTGACAGGCAACCTTCTTGCCTGGCTGCACTGCTCCTCTACCTGCATTACCATTTCCCCGGCCTCCACGGCCTTGCTGATTTCCTCCTCGCACACCTTGTGGATGTCCTCTGCCATTACTACCGCTGCCCGCTGGTACCACTGCTCTGGTCTGCTGCTGCACAGGGTCAGACATGCACGGATAGGGACAATCTCTCCTCATATGTCCAGGTTCCCTAAAATTTTAACAACTACGGTCAAAAGATAGCCTGCTTCTAGACGAAGGTGCGGCTCCCTGGCTATCCTGAATAGAATTCTGTTGTGGAGTTCTCGAGTAACCACCTGTAGAAGCGGGATGGCTGACTGAATTGGTCGGGCTGCAAGTGTCAGCCTACCTGGACCTCTAGAGTAGGAACCATGAAAGTTACCTGTGCTCTTGGGCTTCTTAGCCAAAGCCTTGGCCATCCCATCACGTCGAACTCCTTCCACTTTCTTCAAAAAGTCTGTCACCTCATTAAAACTTTTACCTACAGAGGTCATGTGAACAGACAATACCTGTAATTCGGGGTTCAATCCCTTGCTGAATAGACGAATCCTCTGCTCCTCTGTAGTCACCAAATGTGTAGCATATCTAGACAAGGCATGGAACTTCGCCTCATAAGCAGCTACAGTCATACCACCCTGCTCCAAGGCCATGAACTCATCCTTCTTGTGATCCCTTAAAGTCCGGGGCACATACTTCTCCGGAAATAAAGTATGGAACTGTGTCCAAGTGAGTAGGGGCAAGACTGGCGATCTGCATTCCACATAGGCCCTCCACCACTGCTTAGCCTCACCTTGAAGCTGGAAAGTTACGAACTCAACCCCATGTTGGTGTACACTGCCTAACTTGTCAAGCCTCTCATAGCAATCCAGAATGAACTCATAGGCATCCTCACACTCAGAACCATGGAACACCGGTGGCTTTAGCTTCAGAAACTTAGTTAACATCTCATGCTCAGTACTAGTCATCACAGGACCCAATAGGGGACGAAAAAAGGAATCAGTGCCTAATGCTCCACCCACCCTGGGAACAGTAGCAGCAATAGGGTGGTTGACTGGAGCTTGAGCCACTTGCGCTGTGGGAAGGACTCCAGAGCCGACCAACCCCTTCAGAAAAGTCATGATCTACTAAGCTAACACTGGGTCTAAGGGAGGAAGACTTTTAGTTTCAGCCTGTACATCCTCATGTGGTCCAACATCCTCCTCGTCTTCGATCTCTGCATTCCCTTCCACCTCTTCTTGGGGTGCAGGAGGGGCCTCTTCGCTGGGAACATTTCCAACTGGGGCTCCACCCCTGGCGGGTGCTACCCTTCCTCGGCCTCCGCCCCTTCTTCTTCATTTACCTCGACCATGGTCTCGTGTTGTGGGCTCCTCTGCTGGCTCATTGATGGGAGCTACGGGCCTGACGCAATTGTATCACGTGTTAACCATCTGCAGATAGAAGAGGGAAGGAGATTAGATACCAATTTGGATCACTAGATACCAATTGGAATCAGTCATAGCACGAAACGAGAAGAAATAAAGAGATTTCCTAAAGTTCTGTAGCCTGTCGAAGAAAAGTACGAACTTCTCCGTACCATTTTGGAAGACTTTACTAGACTCATTTTGGTGCAACGAGATCAACGAATCTAGGGCTCTGATACCAACTTTGTCACGACCCCGACCGCTGTGATTGACACCCACACTAACCCTCCAGTGGGAGAACCACTACTACAATAAGACTAAGCAACTTAATGAAACTAAAGCATTTAAAGTTACAAAAGCAGGTTTAAATGAAGAATTAATATAGAGTTCCCATAAACTTTGAAGGTTTAATAAAAGCAACTAAACATAACTCTTGCGGAAATTCAACCCCTAGAACCTAAAAGTCATTGTACCAAAACTCTACTAATCAGCAAGTCTAAGAAAAGGGGTGCAACCCCGAAACTACACATAAGTAAAAGTCTAACTATGTAGTCTGAGTCTGAAAAGAATGGACTAAACAAATGAAGGATCCATGGCAGCCTGAAAGAACTAGCTCACCCTCGAATCCGGTCTCGGTCAATGATCCCCTAGTTGAGGTCTATCAGTAGCCACCTGAAGATGCCCTGTACTCAATAAAGAACGAGCAAATGCAGTATCAGTACACGAAACCACAGTGTACTGGTAAGATCACGCAACTACTCCAGTAAGCAAAATATAAGCAAGTAATTACAACACAGTAAACACACATATATAGAATGCACAATGCAATTATCATTTCAGGAGCAAGATACAATTTCCCAATATCAATGACAGGTAGACAAGAATGCAATAATCACAAGTGGTCCTCTCATGGAATCCATACCCAAACTGTTAGTGTGTTGGAACGTGACACCCGATCCAATATACATGTGTCAGAACGTGACACCTGGTCCAATATATGTGTGTCAGAACATGACACCCGATCCAATATATGTGTCAGAACGTGACTCTCGGTCCAGTCAGCACAACCACAATCACAATCACACCCATAATGAGCAGTACCCATAGTCACACAGTCAAGTCACAGGTTCATGGCATGTAATCGTGCACACATAATCATTTAATTAGGTTCAATTCAGGTTTCCCTATTCACATACATGCATGCATACAATGAAGCAATTAACAAGCATATATCACCCAATAGGAAGTTGATCCATCACCTACCTCGAAACCAAGCCTGAATCCTCCTAAGACACTTGAGCCTTCCCTCTCCGCATTCTTTCAGCTTGTTCTTAGTCTAAAACAGTTAAGTATTGCAAGGATTAATAAACAAGGCCTAATTTACCCGGATTATAACAAAAATATCAGCCCAAGGCCAAACCCAAGATCCTAATGCTCAACTAGGGCTTTTCCCACCATTAACTTCAGACCAAAACCCTTCCCCAATGATAATTACCCAAGATTCTAAGTTTTAAGAATTGAAATATGGATTAGGGGAGTAATTATCTTACCTTTGGAACTAGAATTCATGGAAATCTGACAAGAAACTGCCCTGGGTCGTCCCTTAGTTCTTAAGAACGACGTTTTGCAGAAAAATAACATTTTGGGGTTTTTCCCCGATTTAAGTCGCGACTGTGCCACCACGGCGGGCCCTATCCCACCACAGCGGCCCCGCCTTGGCGGAATTAACCTTACCCCGGCGGCGTTCACGGAGACAAAAACTCGAAATTTAAGTTCCAAGCTCCCATTTCGCAACACACCTTCAAACCTTGACGTTCTAAAGCTACCCTTTCACGCCAAGATCAGTTTTAGGAGTTCTACTCGCCCGAATTTGATTCCGTAAAGCCGCTCCTTAACGTCTTGGATATCCACTCACGTGATCAAACTCATGATTAAATTCCCCATCCATTACCGGATTGCCCTAGACCTCACTTATATCAGATTTCGTCCAAGTCTGGCCTAGGCTAGAAATTTCTAAGTTACTACTCAGAAGTTTTCTAGCCCAAATTCCTTCCCCATTGGCTTTTCCATAACAACGGGAACAGTTCGTTACAGTATTAGAAAAATTGCTTATGAACTTGAGTTGTCTAATGACTTAGCATTGGTACATCTACTATTTTATGTCTGCTCGTTGAAGAAGTGTGTCAGAGATACGACGTCCACAGTGCCTTTAGAAGGTTTAGGATTTAAAAGAAAATATCTCTTATGAAGAGGTTTTGGGTGAGATTTTAGACCGACAAGTTCGGAAGTTGAGAAATAAAGAAATTGTTTCTGTGAAAGTTCTTTGGAGAAATCAATTAGTTGAGGGTGCTACTTGGGAAGCCAAAGTGAATATGATGTCATGATATCGTCATCTCTTTCCCTCCGCTCTTATTCTAGCTTGAGATATTAGTTCCTCATGGTTTATTCTTTCGAATTTATGTATTTTAGTCATTCTCATGCTTCCACATGCATGTAGGTTCATGAAAACTTGATTTTTGATGTTATGATTTAACTTGGAGTGATTATCCATGTTTATGTGCATTTTGATGAAATTTTCACTCATGTTGGGTTGTTAGTTTCTCTCCTACTATATTCATACTAGCTTGAGTCTCATTTGAGGACGAATGTTTCCATAGGGGAGATATTGTAATACCTTGGAAATTGGAAAGTTGAAAAGGAAAGGAAAAGTGTAGTTTTTACACTAATCATGTGGTCTACGAGACAGACCTACGGATCGTAGGAAATCCTACGGGCCGTAGGAAGGGAACCGTAGAACTAGAGTAGAGTTTTTGGAATTTCAAGTTTCTGAAGTTTGACCTACGAATGAACAAGATGAATTGTAGGAAATTAGACGAGTCGTAGATGGGTTTCGTAGGGGTAATCCCCACTTAGTGAATTTTTTGGGTTAAAATTAAGGTCTACGGATAGGGTCTACGAATCGTAGAAAGTTTGATGGTGTGTAGAATGGTGTTGTAGGAAGTTGTCCAATTTTTGGCCCTAGTAACTCAACTTACGGTTGACCAGTACAGTCCAAAGGAATTTCGACGGCCCGTAGGTCCAAATCGTAGGGTCCATCGGCAATTATTTATTAAGGTTATTTGGGTATTTTCCTATGAATTTAATGCCTAACCTATTTTTTTACCCTAATTTGAAGTCCTATAACTACCCTTCTACTCCTAAAATTACCCCAACTCTCTCATTCTCTCAGAACCCCTGATCCCATTCACATTCATCTTCCCCAATTCTCTCTCAAGTTCATGAAGAAAGCTAGGGTTTCAAGCTTCAAGTCTCCTATTCCTCCATTGCTTTGAGGCTTTGATCATCAAGGTATGTAGGATTTCATCAATGGGATCCATTCACCCATTGAGTCCCGAAGATTTCTCAATTTTCCAAGTTCAATTTCATCAAATTGATTAGGTTTTCATTTAATTCTTCATGGGTTCTAATTGTGTTGATTCAATTATTTGATTTTGATATTATCATGATTGTTTTGACTCAATTACATGTTTTCCAATTGATTTACATATGAAACCATGCATTATTCATGATTTTGACTATGAATTTATGAAAATATGAGTTTATGAAGAAAGCTATGAGCTTATGAATATGATTTATGACTTAGAGGATGTTTATGAACCAATGTTTCTTTTCAAGTAAGCATCAATGAAATTGTGAAAGAATTTTCTGACATATTAAGGAATCATGATTGGTGAAAGGTTTTCTCACATATGGAAGATTCATTATTTAAGGAGCTACTCTATGATATTTTGAGCTTGGATTAGTAACTTAATTGTATTTTTCCATGTATGATGATACGTTTTTTTTAATATGACTATTCCTTTGGGATTTTATGTAGCACTGAGAGGATATTGAGATGGAGGCTCTCCCATTAGTAGAGTTTGGGTCTCTAGTAGCAATCTCCTTCTCCCTAACTACGTTCCTCCGTAGGATTTATATTATAAAAACATAGCTAGTGGATTAACCTAAGCTAGAAGTGTAAGGTCCTTTTCTTGACAAGTAAGGACATCTTTTTTTGGTTTGGGAGTAAGAAACTGGATTCCACGTTATAGCTCACGTGGTCTATGTCGATTAACGGTAAATATCCCACAAAATTAACTAAGTTGTTCTTAAAAGGTTAATGAAGTTCTCAATATTATTTAAAGATGCATTGACCATGTTCATGATTTATAATTCTTCTTTAAAGGTTTTCATTATTTTTTAGCTTGGTCATGCATACCATGCTTTTCTTTATGTCCTCTTATTATTATGTTTTACGTTTTATTGAATATCCCTTATACCTAGTACATTCCATGTACTAATGCATACTTGTGCATACATTGTCTCTCAATATAGGGTCTGACGATCTTCCTCCTTCCTCCTGTGGCTAGTGGATTTCCTGTAGGTTGAAGATTTGGTGAGTCCACATATTCTGAGAATCTTGTCACATATGTTTACATTCTTTTATGTCTTCAGTTTTTTGGTATTATATGTGGTGTACAGGTTACGTCCAACGACTCTTGATGTATTAGATTGGCTTATCGGGACTATCATTAGATTTCCTCTTTTATGTAAAACTCTTCTATTGATATGAGATTCCCTACTTTTTTCTATTATGTTGTGGTGTACGCATGTCAAGTGTCTTGCATAGGGCCTCTTGGGGTCTTTTATGTCAGTTAACATCTAGTGTGTACTTATGATCGTGACAATCAATCAATTAGGTAAGAGAATAATGATCATGATCAGGCTACAATGAGATGTTCAAGAATAGCAAAAATATGAGAAGTGATCATTTATGATGAAGTATGAGATGGTAGAACTTTTCATAAGGTTTGTATGAAGGATTTTCTTTCTGACATTTGGAGTGGAGGTATACTAAAAAGAATTAAAATAGTTTGAGTTGGATAACATATAATCACAATGGTAAAGTTTCTTATGATGGGATCAACAATGTGGACTAAATATAATACTGTATGAGATTATGAAGCAAAGTTGAGTGTCAATGCACAAGGACACTTAAAATGGTGATTAAATGGTAGATATTGGCATATTTAAACCGTGAGATCTCTTTTAGAGATTGAATTGAGGATCAACAATATTAGTTGAAACTAATGGAAAACAGGATTTGATTTTGAGAAAGGATACTTGTATGAAACTATGTCATATAGACGTGTGTATAGTGATTAGGATCTCCCTAAAATTCATGGACTAATATTGTGGTGGTTCGAAATACTATATCGACAAATAACTAACTCTATTAGAGTAACAAAGGTTATCCCAAGTATTGTTCAGTATCCTCTCAATCTTTTGTAGTTTTATTTTGACTATGAATTTACTTCCTTTTATGTACCTTGTTTTTTATTTGAATATGATTTGTGACTCTCCTTCTATGTTTGTACGTAGTCAGACACCCTTAGATGGTTTTAGTGGTGATTCGATTACATCGATCTTAAATTATTGATTTGGTAGCATAAAATATGTTGATAGACTTAATAATTCTGGATATGTTAGACGTTGATATCACATTGAGTATACATTGATTTTTTTCATATTATGTAATTCTAGACTGTTACACAAAGAAAATGACTTTAGATATGTCGGGAATTCTTAAACAAAAAAGTGGTTGGTCACCCTTAGTATCTATCTAAGGAAGGTAATATCATTTTCAAAGGCTTAGTGTATTATTGAGAAGGGATATCTTACCTATTTGGTTTATATTCTGATATGAGTCTCGATACTTCTCCTTTAGAATCATTATAAGTGATAAAAGAGTTTTTGAAGGTGTTCCATCTGATTAGGATTTTGATTTCAGTAGAGCTGAGAAATTATTCCATTTCTATCATTTCTAATTGGAATGCTCCAATAGAATTAAAATAATAGTAATAAGATTGGTTTCGTAAGTGTTTTTATTAGACTGATTATTTCTCCTTGAATTTCTCCCGTCTTAATTGTGAAAAAGAAGGATGGGCATCGACTAAAGATAATTGAGCAAAGTGATTATCAAGGACAAGTATCATATTTTGTATATTGAGGACTTGTGTAGGAGTTTTGGTAACCTCTAAGATTGAATTGAGAGTTTATTACTATTGATTTAGGGTTCGGACGAAGGATATCTTTAAGATTGACTTCAGGGCCTCTTATGACATAATGAGCTCTTAATTTTGACTCTCGTGATGACTAACTCTCCATCGACTTTTATGGAATTGATGAATAGGATGTTCATGATATATTTGGAATTTCTTTGCTTTAGTCTACATTGATGATATTATTATCTAACCTCATAGTAGAGAGGAGCATGAGTAGCATTTGAGAATTATACTCTAAAATTTGAAGAAGGAGCTACTTTATGCAAAGTTTTCTAAGTGTAAGTTCTGGCTCAGTTCAGTGATATTTCTGGGCATATGGTGAATAAGAATGATACTATGGTAGATGAGAAGAGTATTAAGACAATTAGATATTGGGCTAGGTCTACTTCACTAATTAAGGTCCATAGTTTTATGGGTTTGATCGGTTACTACAAATGGAGGTTGGATGACTTCTCTTTTATTGTGTCTCTATTGACAAAATTAAGTCAAAACAATTTGACTTTACAATGATATGACGAGTGTGAGGTGAGCTTTCAAACACCTAAGACATTGTTGACTTCAGACTCGATTTTGACCTTGCCAATGAAAGATAAAGAGTTCACGAAGTATTATAATGCTTTGTTGGTTGATCTTGGAAATGTTTTGATATATAAAGGTAAGGTGAGAAATTATACTTTGAGACTGTTGAAGGTGTAGGATAATAACTACCCTACTCATTATTTAGAGTTGAGTGATGATTTTGCTTTGAAAACTTGGAGGCATTATTTACTTGGAGAGTAATGTGAGGTGTTCACGAATTATCACAGTATTTAATATATTTCTAGTGAGAGATCTAAATTTGAGGCAGAGGAGATGTTTATGGCTGCTTAAGCATTATGACATCACTATCTTATATTACCCGAACAAGACAAATATAGTAGCAAATGTGTTGAGTCAGAAGTTAGTGTTGCTCCCAATTGCACACTCAAGTGTGCGTGGTCGCGCAAGTAATATAGTGACTCTAAAGGGGCCAGATTATCGAACCCAAACGACTTGTCAATTAACTATTTTACCAAATTATACTAGTCCAACTATTTATTCAGGTGTGCCAAAAAAACAATTTATATTTTACTACTAAGAATGCATGAATGAAATAATAAAATTACTTATGGTGATTGAGACAATTCCAGGGCTGCAGCATACTTAAGGTTTCATGTGTCACATCTCATTCATGAATTAACTACGGTTATCAAATTACTGATTTACAGGGTTGATTTTATGATCATGGTCTCCCGGCCTCTAATCACCTACTCCAATTAATTGTCTAACTACATCGTTGAGCGGGGATAGGCAGGCTTAATTGGCGAGCATTTATATTTCATCCAGCTTCGTAACCAAGCTTGGTGTTCGTCCGAGTGTCAATCCTAAACAAGATTCTAATCAACTGATATGCAGGATAGATCAAACTCTTTGTATTCTTTGGTCTATGTACCTCTTCGTCTCCCGAGTTCAAGACTAAACAGTATATTTATCTCTATGGTGATAAAGCATGAAATACTAAAATAAGAATATAAAATTAATTTAAGTGATAACCAATCATTAATTCAAAACAATCGATGTTCAACAATTACACATAGCCACAGCCCCAGAACAAGGGTCTTTAGCTACTAATGTCTAGAAAAAAAGAAAAAAAAAACCCTAAAAAGTATTGACAACTTTTTTCCTACAAAGTATATTATTTTCTAATAATTATTCTCATGGGCTATTTGTAGATATAAAAAAACCCTAAATAAAATGACTAGATCCAAAACAAATTGGGCACCCAAAACCAAAAGAAATTGGATTCCTTTTTTTACGCGTGAAGTTGTACGCATGAAACCTCCTCAAATCTGCTCTTTTTCCTTCGATTACTGCCAAGTGGCAAATTTGCTACTTCAAATTCAATTCTTTCCTCAACTGTAATTCATATATATTATATATTATATTCAATTTAATTCATTAATCTGTCTGCTTGATTTTCTTTTATAATCTTCTATCTTCAATTCGTTTTGGCTCCAAATCTCTTCATTTTACACCAATTTAATCCTACAAATAAAATATATTATTTAGCAAATTTCATAAAATCCATGCTCAAAATGGACAAAATACAAATAATAAATGGGTGGCAAATAATGATAAAAATATATATTTTTAGCCTCACATCAACACCCCACACTTAAACTTTTGCTCGTCCTCGAGCAAGCATTAAAGCTCATCTCAAATAAGTCAAACTAGGAATGCCATCACTTTGGTTGATACAAACAATTAGGCAATAGATAAATTTCAAAACATCAAGTACAGTTCCCGCTCATTATGCAAGACATTCAAATAAACAACAAACCTCTAACCTCCTAACCTCAAGGAAGGACTTTGAACTCATCAAATTTAAGTTTGCTCACCTACTCTCATCAAAGAAAGCTAATAAAATCATCTATACATCATGGAACAAGTTCCCTCACAAGAAGAAATAGTCCATACACTCAATTCAAAAGATTGAATCATCAAAGAACAACTCACACTCACAAATAATATTCACATGTATGCACAAAGAACAATAGGCTTGCTCATTATGTACATCTCCACTAATTAAGCATGTTTGAATTGAATCAAATAGGACTTAAATGGGTTGTAATGTAGGCTAGGGGACGGGTAGAAAAACTATATAATAGTGACTTACACTTCCTTAAGCACTTTGTAATTTTAGACTTCATCACCCATTATTTTCTTCTCTTTATTTACAGCTCTCTCTTCAACAATTATTTTACAAGAATTCTCTTCATCTCAAGAATGCTTCAATCATTTTTTCAAAGGATTTTTTTTCATGTCACATTCTTTTGTTCTTCTCTTTTTTTCTCAACAAATTCATTCAAAGAGGGCTTTTTATCACTTTGTAGCTATCATTGATTACGTTTTTCACCCAACCATCTATTTTTCTTCAGAATTAACAATTAGTATGATATAATGTTCAAGGAAGCAATGTGCAAAAACTAGGGATTCAACAAAACAGTTAAGGGCGAAATATGGCTACCAACAAAAGGCTACAGGCTCAAAAGGGCTAACTAGTGATACAGTATCTGAAAAGGCTAAAATTTACAAGACAAATCAAAGAAAGCCTATTATCATCTCCTAAACAAAGCAACACTTTTTATTTCTCTTCAATAACATGCACGGAAAGTTCTAGACTAAGATGCAACACATGGAATAAATATATTCTCACCACACATGGCACAAGTATCAATGGAGATGGATCAATTTCACTTATAAGAGAGACGGGATCATAACAAACTACAAAATAAAAAAAGCAATATACAAAGTTACAATCATGAGCCTAGGCGTCAAAGAATCTGCAATTTCATTAGCATTCAAGCATTCACAAGAAGGTACTATTCAAAATTAGGCCTAAATAGCAAGTATCACACAACTCAAAAAGGTCTTTTCTTTTCTCTTCAAAAAAATAAAAATAAAAAATAAAAATTTACTTCCTATAAAACAAAAAAACTTGGTTCAAAGGGACTATCCTCAATAATAGAACTGAAAACAAAAGCCAAGGAACCCATCCTAAAAAAAAACTCAATAAAACAGTTAAAAACTAGGAATTTATTCCTCCACCCCACACTTAAAAAGATACTATGTCCCCAAATCATCAAATAAAATTTAAAACAAGGGTTAGGAAAACTCCCTGAGGCCTCTAGGCCTAGCTAATAGCATGTTCTCTCAATTTTCATCAGGGGTCGTCATCACATACTTAAGCTCAAACGTGCTCATTTTCTTCAAATTCTTAGGTACTCAGACATCCCCTAATCTGCAAAAATAATTTTAAAAATGACACTAAAAAAATTTTAAAAAAAGCTACACTATAAATTGGGTTGCTTCCCAATAAGCGTCTAATTTAACGTCGCGGCACGACACAAGTAAGTTTACCACTTTTCTCTCCACTTTGAACTTATGAATTGTACCCCTAACTTTGCTTCTATTTTTCTTCTCCTCTCAAGGGGCGGTGGTATAAAGATAAAATAACCAAGTAAGAGATGTCGCATCTTGCACTTCTTGGCCCTTAAGTGAGGAATGTTGTTTTGTCTACGTGAACAAAAAAACTTTAGGATGTAGGGGCCTTGTTCCTCATCTATACACTCATCCATTAGTTCAGATGATATAGAAAAGTGTTTTGAATGAGATTCAAGTTGCCTCAACTCCAAAGAAGCATTAATTACAACATTCTTACTTTTGTACTCTTTCTCACACGTGGCATCTTCAAGAAAAGTATAATTGCATTGTATCTCCTGCCGTTTTAGATCCTCAATTTGACTTCTGAGTGCCTTTTTAGTATCACAAAACTCATAATTAGATTGTTGAGCGTCAAACGCAGCAACCTTTGCTTTCAATTCATTGCTTCAGTTCTGAGTATGCAAGAAAAACATACCAACATCTTGAATATGCTTTATTTTTCTATCTACAACACGTGTGATCCCATACATGATTCTCCGTCAGTGCTCTACATATTCCTCTACTAATTTCCTGCAAGAATCCATATTATCAAAGGAACAAAGATTGTTAGAATCATCATGAGAGGATTTTGGAGTAGGGTAGCGACACATGGTACAACCGAACCACAAACCACCACAAAATTTACAAGACAAAGATGGTGCACATAATTCTCCCTCAGGAATATATAAAAAAAATTCCAAAAGTGGGCTCTTTTGCAATAAGGACAAGGTCTTATGACACATGAATATTCATCATTCCCCACTATTTCTTGCGAAGATTTCATCCCAAAGAAGAGTATTAATTAGTAGAAAAAATATATGTATCGAAAAATAAATAAATAAAAATAAAAAGTATAACCTAGAAGAATAGTTAATTTGTAAGTCCCTAGCAGCGGCGCCAAAAAGTTGTTACTCCTAATGGCACACGCAAGTGTACGTGATCGCACAAGTAATATAATGGCTTTAAAAGGGCCATATTATCAAACCCAAAGGACTTGTCAATTAACTATTTTACAAAATTATACTAGTCCAATTATTTATTCAGGTGTGCTAACAAAAAATTAATTTATATTTAACTACTAAGAATGCAAGAATGAAATAATAAAATTACTTATAGTGATTGGAACAATTCCAGGGCTCAGCATACTTAAGGTTTCATGTATCACATCTCAAGCATGAATTAACTACGGTTATCAAATTACTGAATTGCAGGGTTGATTTTATGATCATGGTCTTCCGACCTCTAATCGTCTACTCCAATAAACTGTTTAACTACATCGTTGAGCGGGGATAGGCAGGCTTAATTGGCGAGCATTTATATTTCATCATGTTTTGTAACCAAGCTTGGTGTTCATCCGGGTGTCAATCCTAAACACGAATCTAATCAAGTGATATGCAGGATAGATCAAGCTCTTTAGATTCTTTGGTCTATCTACCTCTTCATCTCCCGATTCCAAGACTAGACAATATATTTATTTCTATGGTGATCAAGCATGATATACTAAAACAATAATACAAAAATAATTTAAGTGATAACCAATCATTAATTCAAAATAATCGATGTTCAACAATTATACGTAGCCGCAGCCCGAGAACAAGGGTCTTTAGCTACTAATGTCTAGAAAAGAAAAAGAAGAAGAAGAAGAAGAAAAGTACCCTAAAAAGTACTGACAACTTTTCCCTACAAAGTATATTCTTTTCTAATAATTATTCTCATGGGGTATTTATAGATACAGAAAATTCTAAATAAAATAACTGAATCCAAAACAAATTGGGAACCCAAAACTAAAAGGAATTGGATTCCTTTTTTTACGAGTGAAGTTGTGCGCATGAAACTGCCTCAAATTTGCTCTTCTTCCTTCGATTACTGCCTAGTGGAAAATATAATACTTCAAATTTAGTTATTTCCTCAACTACAATTCATATATATTATATATTATTATATTCAATTTAATCCATTAAGATGTCTGTTTGATTTCCTTCTATAATCTTTTATCTTCAATTCGTTTTGGCACCAAATCTCTTCATCTTCACATCAATTTAATCCTACAAATAAAATATATTATTAAGCACAATCCATAAAATCCATGCTCAAAAAGTACAAATACAAATAATAAATGAGAGGCAAATAATGATAAAAATATATATTTTTGGCCTCACATCAGTTAGTTAGTATGAACAACTTGATTTTGTTGCGAGTGGAATAGATGGTCAATACTTGGCTAATAGATTTATGAGACCTGATATTTTGGATCCTCATAGGGATGTTGCTTATATTGAGGTGCCCTAAAAGAGAGGCTTCACGGACCGTTTAGTGCTACACGGTCCGTGAAACACTTCACGGGTCGTATAGCCGGTCATGAAGTTTCACCTGTCCAACAAGGCTTCACTAAAATGGGCATAACTATATACTCCAAACTTGAAATGAGGCAAACTTGGTGGTGTTGGAAAGAAGACTCAAAGACCTTTAATTTGATAGGTTATGCGCCACCTAATTCGTTATGTGCTGAGAGATATCATCTTTTGAAGTCGACCCAAATCTTGGCAGCCTTGAACAGTTGGCTACCTCCCCCCCCCCCCCAAACGGGTCGTGGACCCCCTATACGGACTGTTTAGAGTCCCGTGAAGGGTCCATGGTCCATTTAGGGTTCGTGAAATTTTCCGTTAGCTCTTTGTAGCCCTTTCTCAAAGTGTGAGGTGTTACATTATCTCTTTAATTTATTTATGAAATTTGATGTAATTTTATGATAAGTTTTCTTATATTTTGTTTTATTCATAATTTGATTGAAATGAATAATGAGTTAAATGTTATATTTCTGCTTAATGAATGAAGGTAGTATTTATTTATTTGTATTCGTTAGTTGTGATCGCTTAAAAATGAATGGGTCATGAGGTTATTCTTGTCTTGATTTAGATAATAATGATAAATTGTTAGGCTCAAAAAATAAATAAATTATTGTTTATCAAACAAAAATGAGATTTATTTTAACAATTCATTATTGTTTTATTGGATTAGAATGTGCATGTTTAATTTTGACATTAACTTTAAGAGTAAATAAAATAAAAAGATATAAATTATCCAAAATTTTATATTATATCTTAAAAGTTTAGATTTATGTTATAGTTTTCTTTATAAGGAATAAATATTTAATTTTAACATTAGACGAACTTTTAGGCACTTTAAAAATATTTGTTTCGATTAAGAATGCGGTTGCGCATTTTATTTTATTTTTGAGACAGGTAAAATAAATTCAAGAATGCAATGACGCACCTTGTCAAAAAAAAATTAATCAACTTTTATTAATTTAAAGTAAGACTTAAAGACAAATATATTAGGTGTGATACAAAGAAGGCAATTATGTCTCTAAATGTCAAGATCAATAATGCGGTTACGCATCTAGGTTAAGACCTAATAAAAGTTCAACAATAAAAATGCGAACAAATCATATCAATAATAATATATCCAAAAATAATTTAAGTTAACTGTAAGTTGATAAAAGCGACCATGCTAGAACCATGGGACTCGAGGGATGTCTACTACCTTTCCCTCGGTCAACATAATTTCTTACCCGAATTTCTAGTTTAGAGACTAAAATAAAAAGTCATTTCCTTTTGGTTAGGGATTAAAAAGAAAAGGTGACTTGGAACACCATAACCAAATTCCAAGTGGCGGCCCTGTAAAATAAATAATTCCTTTTCAAAACTGTCATTTTAATTGGAGAAACCCTTGCAAAGCGAAAAAAGGGGTTGACACTCACGGCGGACAAATGGAATTTTGGGTCGTGACAAAAAAGTTAGAAGATTAATGCTAAGAATTTTATCTTACCTAATGTTTGGACAATTGAAGTCCGTATTAAGAAAAATAGAAGCACTTCTAATGTAACACCCTGGATTCGAGAAAGACCAAAATGCAGATTTTCAGAACTTGCAGGTGCCACCGACGGAGGCCAAACCACGGCCCGTGGTCTGAACCATGGACCTAGGTAGGGTCCGTAGGTTGGCCACCCAGAACTCCCCAAAAAACCACGACCTACGGCCGGACCTACGAACCATAGGTGGAACCACGGTCCATGGTCCAGGGTCGTGGATCGTGGCCCTCAAACCAAGCCCCAGATGCCAAATGACGCCCTGCCAGGATGGACCGTCGTTCAGTCCATGGTCCGTCGGTCAGGTCCGTCGATGGCTTCGTCAACTTTTAAGTTAAGGTCGTGTAGGTCTTTTCCCCTATGCATTGTGCATTTAAACTATGTCGTTTAATACCTAAACTACGTCATTTTACTCAGTTTAAGCCTGATAATTTAGTCAGAACCTATCAAAAACCTTTATTCCCAAAAGTCACCAAAACTTAGAGAAAAAGGAGAAGAAAGAGGCGCTAGTTTTCTCAAGAACACGCAACAGGTTTTCTTCAGTTCCAGACCCGAAATCGAAGATTTCTCCGTAGATTTCATCACCAGGTATGTGGTATTTCACTAGTGGATTCCTTTCATCCACTGGGTCCCTAGAACTCAATCAGATTCTTGATTCTCTATATCTTGTTTAGACCTAGGGTTTCTAAAACCTTGGATAATTGTTATGATTTCAGTTGTTATAGCATCCATAATCGAATTGTCATGTTTTGTTGGAAGCTTGCTTAGTTCCTTGCATGAAACTCAGAACCCTAGCTGTGAAGATTCTCTTAGTTCATGAATTATACTTGCTAGGTCAGTTAAACAGATAAAAATACTCCAGTTTTCGAATGTTACATTGTCAGTTCCTAAATGTTGCATTCTCATATTTGCATGTCAGAACATTGAGCTATCCAGTAATACAGTTATGTTGTGTCATATACATTTCCAGTTGGGAGTAGGCTTAGCGCCGAGTTGGACTAGGGTTCACTGTACCCTCATAGTCCCAGAACTACGTGCACCCATAGGAGTATAAGTTCCCTCTGTTCGGCATTAGATTTAGTGATCATGCTAGTCATGTCTTTATACCCCTGACAAGGTATATTGGGTCCTCTCGATGGGGCGTATACATCGGACTCCACATTTAGCTCACGTGGTTTTATGTCGGTTATTAGTAGCTCCCACAGTCAGACTCTAGTGCATTTGACCAGGTTTTCAACTCATACTTCAGTATTCAGTTTCAGCATGTTATGTTCATGATTAGTACTTGGTCATTGCATTTAGCTCAGTTCTCAGTTATATTCAGCATTTATCTTCTATTCAGATTATATTATTGCTCAGCTATATTTTGTTCAGCTATTATCTACATCATGCATGCTCAGTACATTTCAAGTACTGACGCATACTATGCGCTACATCCTTTCATGATGTAGGTTCAGGTACTCAGCATCCAGATCACGCATAGATCGATTCTCGATCCGTATTCAGCAGCTTCAGTGGTCAGTCCTCATACTTCAAGGACAACAGACATGCTTTTCACTTTTCGTCTTCTATTTCAGTTTTAAATTTTGCTAAGGTTAGCTGGGGGCATGTCCCAGCAACTCTAGTCAGTAGAGGCTTTCTAGACATAGTACTAGAATCAGCTTGACTTGTTAAGTTTATCTTTCAGTATTGTTAAATTTTTAGTATGTTTTTATACTTCAGACTAGTTGGGTATTCCCCACTTTCAGTTATCAATTGATTTAGCTTCCACATTAGTTCATGTTTTCATTTAGATATCTTTCAGTATGCTTATGATATGCCAGCTTCAGGGTTATCTTGGGGTCACTCGTGATCCTAGATCCCGTGTTACGTCAAAGGGGTAGCCTCAAGGCGTGACATCTAATCATAAAGAAATGGTAAATTAATAATTAATATCCTCTTAATTTGCCTTACTTGTCATAAGATGTTCAATTAATTTGTTAATCTTGGAGATGTATTCTTTATTTTGCATGCATCAATCTTTATATGATTTTGTAACAATGAAGGGATTTGTTAATTTCACAACCTAAAGTATACCCTAGGTGTAACATGACGTATAGAACTCTGAAAGGCTCTACAAAATCCACTTAGTATACATCATACAAGATAATAGATATAAAGATTTCAAAAGTAGCATTTTCATATCATAAAGAGTTTGACAAAGCGAAAGTATAACATAGTCTCAACAAGCCATCTAATACATCAAAAAAGTAGTTGGGATGTAACCCATACACCATGTACAATGTCTAAAAATTGAAATAAAGAAAACCTATAAAAGTGTCTTGCTCCTCGGAACATGAGGACTCACCAATCTTCGAGTCGACAAGAGAGATCAACTAGCCACAAGTATGCTAGGTAGGAGTGATGGACCCTATATTAGTGAAACAATATAGGCACAAGTATGCATTAGTACATGGAATGTACTAAGTATGATAACAATACATAAACGTTATGAAATCATGCTAAAAGGACTTTACATGACATGCAATGACAAAGCTAAAGAATAATATAAGAGGTTAGACAAAAACGAGTTATAATTGTGGTCAATGCAAGCTTAAGATATTTAAAACACTAGGTGAGATACTTTGAAAGTAACCTAATTCATTATTGTGGGATGTTTACCGTTAACCGACATAGACCATGTGAGGTGAAGCATGGAATACGGTGTCTATCCCACACCAAAAAGAGATGTCCTACTTGCCAAGGTAAAGACCATACACTTCTATCTTACGTGGATCCACTAGCTAAGACATCCTATGGAGGCACGTAGTTAAGGACAAGGAGATTCCTACTAGAGACCCGACCTCTACTAACGGGAGATCCTGCATCTCAATATTCTCTCGGTGCTAAGTAAAATCCCACAGAATAGTCATTAATCATATTCATTTCATCATCCATGGAAAGGCACAATTAAGATCCAATCCAAGAAAAAGTCATTTAGAATAGCTCTTTAAATATTGATTCAACTTAGGTGAGAAAACCTTTCAAACTTATGAATCCTTATGTGAGAAAACCTTTCACAATCATGATCATAGTAGCATGTGAGAAAACCTTTCACAAACTCATTGATACTTTCATCTAAAAGCATCCTCAAGTCATTTACATCAATTTCATAAAAGCGGGCATATCTTTATAAATTCATAAATCATAGTTCATTAGCTTCATCATGTGTTCATAGTCAAAAATCATGGATCGTGCATGGGTTTATATGATTTTGACTCAAAATCATGTGAATACCTCGATTCATGCATTAGAAGATAGAAATTAAGCAATTAAATCATTATTGAGAAGAACTCATAAAGATTGAATAAATCTCTAACTTTGAATTGAGAATTGAACTTGTAGAAATGGGATCTTTGGGGACCCAATGAAGGAAAGGAATACATAGGTGAATACTAATGTACCTTGATGATCAAAGCCCAAAAGATATGGTGAATTGGAGACCTTGGAGTGAAACCCTAGCTTCTTCTTCCTTTGCTTGAGAGAGAAATTTGGGGAAGAACTTGGAGGGAATTCGGGATTTAGAAGAATGATTTTAGAATGAGTAATTTTAGGAATTAAAATACTTATATAGAGCTTAGAATAGGGATCAAAACGACATAGCTTAGGTATTAGACGCATAGGAAAAGACTAAAATCGCCCTGACTGAAAAGCTGACGGGACCTCTGAACGGAGTCCTTCACAGACCGTTTATCACTTCACCGTCCATGAAGATGATCGTGTAAGGTCATCTTTTCCTGAGTCCTTGGGGGTCTAGTTTAAGGTAGAGTCGATTGATCGTGGACCACTTCACGGTCCGTGAACCCACCCGTTGAACCAGCCCTAAATTTTTCCAACACTAGTTCAGCTCCATGGCTCGATCTACGGACCATTCTCCTCTTGACGGACCGAACATCGGTCTGTGACAACTACACCACCACCTTTTTCAGCAATATCCTTTCCCAACCAAACTTACCAAATTCTAAGGTGTTACAGTTAATCTTGTAGATATTTATTTTTTTTGCATTTATCAATCTTTATGTGATTTTAAAAGAATGAAGGGTTTTATTTTAGAGTTGAATAATTTTTTGTACACGTTGCATGACTATAAGATTACTGTTATTGACTTGTACTATCTTTAATTTAGTTTTAATTTTTATTACTATTTAATATTGTATTTAAAATTTGTAGATATACCTCCATTTCCGATTATTTGCCTTGATTATTATTTTTGATACACCTTTTAAAAACTATTAATTATGAAGGACTCTCATATAGTTGAGTTATTTACAGTTTTCAAGAATAATATTTAACGATAAAATGAGATAATTTTATTTTTAAAATTTTAAAATGACAAATAATGTGAGATAACTATTTTAAAAATCAAACACATAATTTAACTATTTAAGACAAATAATTCTACATTTTGTTAACCCATACTTATAAACTTCAGACGTTGCATCGCAAGTATTATTAATAAATATTACGAAGAGGAAAATATTCAGGGAAAACGAAAGGACAAGGACGCCCCATATAAGCAGTAGTCAATGTCACCCTGAATCTTTGAAAATGTTGTTATATCTGTGTTTTTATTCTATGAAATAAATGGCTTCAACAATTTTGAAGAATCCGAGCAACATGAGTTAAAGTAAGAGTTATATTTCAGAATTTATGGCTTAAATTGATATGTCGTTAGTAGTAGTGTGGCTAATGTTAGACTATATGCAGTAGTTTTAGTTCAAATTCTATATTTGTCTTATAATTTATTGAATATGTATAAATTATTAATTTAGAACTCAAAAATTTAAAGAGACCTTTAAAAGTTGAGAGTTAAATGTTGAATGTTGGTGTGAATAAGAAATTCATTTTCTAGATATACATTTCACCTACTTAAGCAAAATTCCAAATCAAATCTCACGTGCATGAAGTTAATTAAACTACAGTTTTATTGGTGATGTTCTTGCTAAGCCTAATTTCTTAATTAGCACATGTGACCTTAATACTCTGTTGGGATGGTTGTAATGTACTAGTAAATAATATAATGTATTGTATTATGTCGTATTGTATTATTTTAATGAAAATTTTGGATCAATTGTCATGTTTTTCTTCGTTACACAATTTCATTCATCAACAATTTGAAGAAATAACTAGTGTAGAAAGGTAGGGTAAAGGACAAAATAGAATTATTAGATAATAAGTAAAATGACGTTTGTTTAAAGTTAACTGAGGATTTTCTTAATTGGTCATTAACAATGCACATATATAGCTAATCTAATTAAGTGTTCTTTTAATTATGAGAACAACAACTAGAAATACATAGATCAAGTCATTTGACTTGCGTGGATGGTGACACAATTCTTGAGGTAATCATTCCTGAATTCCTCTATTTTGTGTATCCACTAGATCAATAGTTTGTCGCTCTTTCTGCATAAATTCCATAGTTAACAGTATTGAAAATGACAAAAAAGTCTCACATTGGTGGTTCATAAGATGAGTGGTGAACTCCTTCTAAGACTTGGATAATCCTCCTCATTTTGAGCTAGCTTTTGGAGTGTGAGTTAGGCCTAATACCTAATTTAATATGGTATCAAAACAGGATATGTCTCACCCAATGTTGGGCCCTCGGAATTAAAATTTCCCACACACAAGATGCTAAGCACCGGGCGCGAGGTGGGGTGTTTAGAATGACAAAAGTTTCACATTGATGGTTAATGAGATGAGTGGACTCCTTATAAGGCTTAGGAAATACTCCTCCCTTTAAGCTATCTTTGAGGTGTGAATTAAGATTAAGACCAAATTTAACAATTTACATATTAACTTTATTCCATGTCACGATGTGCATCACATTCAGCCCTCTAGTAGATTACACAGTTTCTCCCATATGAGTTTGGAAAGTGCACACGTCTCTTCTCTTTGGAAAGCTCTTAATATATATGTAGGTTTGACGGGTACTGGATTAATCAGATATGTGATAATGTCTTGATACAATTCATACTCTTAAAATATATTCCACTTTAATTCCGTCAAATTTCACTTTTTCTCATCTTCTTCTATGGAAAAGAAATTCACATCTCCCTATCCCTCTCAAACTATCAATTTGCTACAAAAAAAATTTTACTGTGGGAGTGTATTACTTTGGGAATTCCAACAATTTGTTTAACCGATACAAATTGTGACCCCGATTTCACAGATATTTCAATTCCAGCGTTTCCTCTTAAACCTACTAAAACTAACTTTCTTAAGCATAAACTCCCTAACTAGAATAAATTACTATAACACCCCCAATTTAGTATATATTCTATATTTTATATTATATTTATTTATTTATGTGTTCTATATTATATTAAAAGCTAACACCTTGATGGGTATTAACTTTTTCGAAGGGTTGTGACTTTTTTGATGAGTTATGACATTTCTAAAAAGTTGTCATTTTTCTGAAGGATTGTGACTTGTCTGATAAGACACGGTAAGCAAATTTTCATAGTGTCATTTGTTGTCTATAAATAGAGAGGTTTTCTTATACTTTTAAACTATAAATTTTGTAAGTTTTCTATTCTTCTTCTTAAAACAAGGAAGATTGTGAGAGTTGTTCAATTATGGAGTTACAATTTTTTTGTGGGTTAACTAGATGGATCAACAAAAATTGATGCAGCAAGGAGAAAAGAAATACTCAACTTCAAAAGAGAAGACTATCTAGATAATTAATATGTACTCATTTTCATAATCATAAATATACTTTTGCAACAACTTCTACTTGACAAGAAATTCAATGATTTTCTGTTGCACAAACTACAACTTAGTGTTCAAGCTGTGTAAAGTCTCTAACTTTTGAAGAAAAATGATTTGATCAAAAACTTGTTTGAAGCGTCCAAACTAGATTTTATAGGTAGTCCTCTGTTTCCAATTTATTTGTTGTACTTTTATTTTTATTCAATTTAATAGAGAATGTTCTTTTTTCTTGGAGGGTGGGGGCACATCTTTAAGACCACAAAGTTAACATACATTTTTATGTATTCTATGTAACACCTTGGTCTTAGAAAGAGCTAATTTTAGAAATAACTAAATTAGAAATAGCCAAATATAGATTTGTGCAAGTTTGTCTTCAATTGTGAGTTTTGGGTCAATTTTAAATGATCATAACTTTCAGAACAGGATGAGTTATGTGGCCCATGAGATATCAAATGAAATATCTTTGTCTTCTTTCCAACGCCACCGAGTTTGCTAAATTCCGAGTTCAGATGAGGGAGATATACCCGTTTGAGTTCACCCTGTCTAGTTAAGGAAATTCATCCAAATTATGGAGGGGTATTTTGGTCTTTTCCTTACCCCACTTAATCCACACGTTCTTCCACCCAAATTAGTGGTCAAATCTGATTAAAATCAGTTTAAGCTAAAGTCTAAAAGCATTTGGAAGGTTAGGGAAAAGTTCAAGAGGAGAAAAGGGAGAAAAGCTTCAAGCGTTCAAGATTCTTGCGATCCTCGAGGGATTTTGCCAAGGATTTGATCCTAACGAGGTATGTAAGCTTTCATAGTGTTGGTTTTGTCAGAAATCCTATATAGATGTTACGAGAAGAGACTTGGAGTTTGAGGCGGGCGATTGGGTTTATTTGAAGGTTTCACCCATGAAGGGTGTTATGAGGTTTGGCAAGAAGGGGAAACTTAGTCCCCAGTATATTGGTCCTTACATGATATCCAAGAGAAATGGGAATGTAGCTTATGAGTTGGAGTTACCGCTAGAGTTAGAAGCAGTCCATTCGATATTTCACATTTCTCTGTTGAAAAAGTGTATGGGTGATCCTTCACTTATTATACCTACTAAGAATATTGGTATTAAGGACAACCTATCTTATGAGGAGATACCCGTTGAGATACTTGATCGTCACATTCGCAAGTTGAGAACCAAGGAGGTAGCATCAATCAAGGTCTTATGTAGAAATCAGTTTGTTGAGGAAGCTACTTGGGAGGCTGAGGAGGATATGAAGAAGATATACCCACATCCCTTTTCTTCCAGAGAAATTCCAGACCAATGTATTGACTTTTGTAAAACAATCTTTAAATTGATGTGTTATGTTGTGTTAAATTGCATGTTGGGTGTTTGAGCTGAGTGTTAGATGTTGCCACCCTTAGTTCTATTTAGAGTGATCTCATTCGAGGACGAATGTTCCCAAGGGGGAGATATTGTAACACCTCGGTCTTAGAAAGAGCTAATTTTAGAAAGAACTAAATTAGAAATAGTCAAATTTATATTTGTGCAAGTTAGTCTTCAATTGTGAGTTTTGGTTCAACTTTAAACGACCATAACTTTCAGCACATGATGAGTTAGGTGGACCATGAGATATCAAATGAATGATCTTTGAGTCTTCTTTCCAACACCACTGAGTTTGGATGAGGGAGATATGCCTGTTTGAGTTCAGCCTGTCCAGCTAAGGAAATTCATCCAAATTATAAAGGGGTATTTTTGTATTTTCTTTAACCCACCTAGTCCACAGGTTTTTCCACCCAAATTAGGGGTCAAAGATGATTAAAATTAGTTTAGGCTAAATTCTAAAAGCGTTTGTAAGGTTAGGGCAAAATTCAAAAGGAGAAAAGGGAGAAAAGCTTCAAGCATTCAAGATTCTTGCGATCTTCGAGGGATTTCGCTAAGGATTTGATCCTAACGAGGTATGTAAGCTTTCATAGTGTTGGGTTTGTTCATCCTCACGCCAATCATGAGTTTTCTATTTCGAATTCATCCATGAGATTGATTATATTGAGTTCTTGATGAGTTTTCTTGAAGTTTCGTTCTTAAATCTTTATTATTGTAGTTTGAGGAGTTCTTAAGGCGAGGGTTTGACTTTGAGGGTTGTTCTTGAGAATATTTAAGTATATTTTCATTTACTTATGTTGGGTATACGAATCGAAGAGAGTTGGAAAGAAATCAATTGATTCTAGATGAATTAGGGCCAAAAATCATCAAAATGTTCTGGGGAGGGGGTGACGCGATGTGCCACTGATGCACCAGGGAGGCTGGCGCGCCGCACTTGCAGTGCGCCAGATATGGGCTTCTGAATTTGGGGCTAGCACCCTGCGCCAGGAATGCACCAGGGTTGCCTGCCCCAGTCAGTTTTTTATCGTTTGTTTCGTCTAAGTTCTTTTAAAACATATCCTTGCTCTCTTCCTGATTATAACTATTCAAACTACATTTAATCATTGAGAAATCCGTATATCCAAATCATAATTCTTGAATTCACATTTTCAAATTCAAGATAAATTTAAGAGTAAGGTTCGAGGGAGTTCTTTTGAGCCATTTTGAGAAGTCTTTTGCAAACTTTTAAAATTTATTCTAAGACTTTAGTACTTGAATATGAGGGTGAGGAGAGTTGAATTTCATTTTTCAAAATGAATATATGGGAACTAAGTATTCCCAAAAATAAATGTTTTACATTTAAAATGAGGGGAAACTTTAATTTCCAAATGAGTTCATGAGGAGTTTTGAGCACTATCTGTTTTAAGAGAACCTTTTGAGTAATAATCTCAAAGTTTGAGGATGATGAAATGTTTTTAAACATATGAGCATGAGTTATATTATTGGGAGTAGTATTGAGCATCGATATGGGGACGAGTTCAAACAACTCAAAGTCCTCATAAACCATGTACGCCAACATGGGTAAAGGGTCATACTTTTTAGATGATTTCTTATTGCTTTTAAGCATAGCTTTGTGAATCTACTTAGTTGAGGATGTCCTATACTCCGACAAGGTATACGACAGTTCTGGCAGCGTGGGCGAGATGATGTATCATCACATAGCTCATAGTGATGGTTGTCGGTTACAGAATCTCCCAAATAAGAGTAAAAGAGTTATTATTGTATTTTTAAATACATTGAGTTATTATCTACTGTTTTAAAAGCTTTCTTTATAATGCATCTTTATTGTTGCTTTTATATTGAACTGAGTTGAGTATTTCTGAGTTTTAGTATCTTTGAGTATCCTTGAGTTGAGTTGAGATGAGGTGAGTATGTTCTTCCTTTTTATCAGTTCAAGCTTATGTATGTGCTTTAGAGTTCCCCTTGCATGCTCGTACATTCCATATACTGACGACATTTGGCCTGCATCTTTCATGATGCAGATACAGGTAACCAGGGTCATCAACAGGTGCTCCGTTGATACCACTTGCAGTCCAGAGTTGCTTTGGTGAGCCCCGTTTCTTCCTAAGGATCCCCGTTTACTTTTAAGTTTTGTTAAGATGTCGTGGGTCTTTTTCTAACGTCTATCATAGTATTTATAGGCTTCGTATACAGTAGTGTTTTGAGGAGTCATTTCATTTCCATTGTTAAATGTTTAAGACTTGAGTTGCCTCTTTTGGCCAGTTGAATGTTTTCTTTAAAATATTCTGAGTTATCTATCTTGAGACATTTGAGTTAAACCTTTATTGAGTTCAAATATTTTTGAGTGAGTCTTCCACTATGTATTGAGTCAAGCCAAGGGTTCGCTTGGGGACTAACGATGGTTCTCGAGTGCCGGCCACGTCCAGGGTGTAGGAGAGGGGCGTGACATTCTACATATCCTTAAACTAAAAGTCTTCTTTATTTTTTTAAGATTTCATATCAAATTAAAATTAGACGAATCTATATCTATCTTTATTTATCGATACTACCTTAAAAGAATTAACTACCTAGCTTATATATTAAATTATTATAAAACACCAAATTTAGTATATCTTTTATATTTTATATTGTATTATATTTATTTATTTATTTATATTATATTATATTAAACTTTTTCACATTGAAGGGTTGTGATATTTCCAAAGACTTATAACTTTTCCGATGAGTTGTTACCTTATCGAAAGGTTGTGACTTTTTACAGGGTTGCAACTTTTTCGAAGATTTGTGACCTTTTCGAAGGGTTGTGACCTTTTCGAAGGGTTGTGACCTTTTCAAAGAGTTATGACTTTTTCGATGAGTTGTGACATTTCTAAAAGTTTTTGAATTTTTAAAGGGTTGTGACTTTTTTTGATAAGGCACAACAAGCATTCTTTCATACACTACCCTTTGTTGGCTATAAAAAGAGGGGTTTCCTCAGATTTTTAAACCACAATTTTTTAAAGTTTTTTGTTGTTCTTCTTCTTCTTAAAACACTAAATTTAGTATATCTTATATATTTTATATTATATTTAATTATCTATATTATAATACATTATATTCAAAGAAGACACCATTTCACATTGAATGGTTACGACTTTTCCAAAGAGTTGTGACTTTTTGGATAAGTTGTGACCTTTCCGAAGGGTTGTGACTTTTATGATAAGAAACAATATGCAAATGCTCATACTACCTTTTTTTAACTATTCTTCTCTTCTTAAAAACTCAAGTTTGAGACGATCTCAAAGTTCAATGGTTACGACTTTTCCAAAGAGTTGTGACTTTTTCGATGAGTTGTGACATTTCCGAAGGGTTATGATTTTTATGATAAGAAACAATATGCACATGCTCATACTACCTTTTGTTAACTATTCTTCTCTTCTTAAATACTCAAGTTTGAGACGATCTCAAAGTTCAATGAAATTTGAACACTCCCTAACATGAATGTTAAATTAATCTAATACTCCAACTAAAAACATCTAATTTAGTATATCTTCTATATTTTATATCAATATTTATTTATATAATATTATATTATATTAAAAGTAAGAACTCTAACAATACAATAATAACTAAGTAATGCACTATGGGGGGAAGGAGGAGAAAGTATATTTAAGAGATGTATCTAAGAGATTTTAAGAGTGACTAACTTTCAGTGGTAATCATAAGAAAGTTTACACCCACTATTCGTAGGAACTTATATATTATCATTCATTTTATAATTGTTTACTCAATTTTTTACTTTTATAATATTTTCACATTATTTTTAAAAATAGTGTAGTAAATGATTTGATATTCACGTGTAACACACATGCGTCAAAACTAGTGTATATATATATATGTTGTCATCAAATTTAAAATATGAAAAATTAGGAAGAAGAATTAGCTATGGTACATGCCCTAGCTGCCAAGTCTAATATTATGATTACGTTGATTTTTGTGTTTAATTATCGATTAAACTTTTACAAGATTATGATGTTTGTTTTTTATTTGTTTAGTAACCTAATTTAAAAACATGACAATCGTAATAATTAACAATGGATAATATTTGTTATTGATTTGGAGGATTTTACCGATCGCATTCTATATCACTAAAAAGTGATTATTATTTTTTATAAACGTAGACATTTTTTTGGGGAAAATAATTGATTTATTTTATTCACCAAGTAAGCTTTACAGCGCAAAAACAAAGGACTGAGCTTCAGCAGCCTCAACCCTCTTCTATCTACTTCTTTCCATATACATTAACTATTTTCTAGGAAGGATGGAAATTCAATCTAGCTAGTTTTCCTCTCCGTCTACTGTACATAGTCCCTCTACAATGTATCTCATGTATGATAGTCTTCACAAACGCATCTTCACTTCGTTGCTTCTTTTTGAATAGTCTAGCATTCTGCTCTTGCCAAATCTGGTAGATGTAATGATCTCCAGGTCATTTCTGTTTTTATGTCTCCTATTCGTAGTTTAGAGCTTTTCTATAGAGATCCCAAGTCATTTATGACTTGCTGGGACTGAAAGTTTGGTCACCGGGTCGTTCGTGTAGTTTTTGTGTGAATTTTAGTGTTTTAGAGCTTTTGAACCTTGAACGGTCAGTTTTGATTAGAAGTTCAAAAATATGACCTCAAAATATAATTTTGATTATTCCATCAGCTCCGGAAGGGTCATTTTAGGCTAGTAGCATGGTCGGCACAATTTCCGAGTCTTTCGGTGCAAGTCTGTGTGACTAGACATTTTAACTTTCAAGTTAAGGCCTAAGTTTGACTTTAGTCAATATTATGAGTAAACGAGCTCGGATGAGAATTCCTTCAGAACGGTTAGCTCCAGAATGTCTAATTTGGTCTAGAACGATCCATTGTTTTGATCTCGTGGCTTCCGAGCTGATTCCAAGCCCCCATTGTGGATTTTGGCTTAAAATAGGGTTTGGGTGTGGGACCCACTTTTTTACCGATATGATCTCGTATGAGAATTTTGACTACTCCAATGAGTTCAGAATATCGAATTTGGTAGGGTAGCATATCTCGTTCGCGTGCACGGGGTTCTGAATGAATCCAGGGTACCCCGTCACAGAGTTCGGAGTTTAAGCAAACCAACTGAAGTGGTTATATCTGGTGCAGGCCTTTAGTGACGAGAAATCAGACTTTTAGCGACCAGTATTAAACTTTTGGCGACCAGATTTCAGCTATTTATATAGCGAATTTGCAGCTTCATTTCTTATTTTCAAAAGGCGATTTCTCCCTCATCCAAGCTCCGATTTTAGTGATTCAAAGTCCATTGTAATCGTTAGAAGTGTCGCTACGTAATGAAGTGATTGGGAGCTATTGACGGACCTCTGTTTGAGGTGAATTTTGTGATTGAGCTGCTACCCCGTCTCTCTTTGTTGCTTAACTTGTTGATTATTTGCATGTGTTGTTGTGGACTATTTTAGGCCTCAGATTGTGTTCATCTTTGAAACACAAATTCTAGGCGTAGTTTAGGATCTCTTGATGGAGTCCATTCAGGAAATTCCAGTGCGGGTCCCACAATTGCCATTTGACTCCAAAATTGGTCCATCTCCGTTTTATATATTTTTAATTTCTAAACGATCGTACTTACATTGTGATGCTATTTTTGATAGTGTGGAAGCATTCGGAGGCCGTTCAGAAAAGAAAAGCTCCAGCCTTGTGATTTAGAGTGCGCGCGGTCGGCCTACATGTAGGCTACAAATTCCTTTCTATTTAGATTGAGTAGGAAAGTATGAATTCATGATGTTTAGCGTGAATTGGGGGCGGGTACAGAGTTAGTTATGATTTTATTTTATAGACCATATTTTAGGATTGATCGGCTTTTTTCCGAGGGTAGTACCATATTAGTTGTGGTTGTATGTGTAACACCCCAAAAAAATTTAAGCTAAGACTCGAACCATCGTTTGTGAATAATATTTTACCGAGAAATTTTAAATTTTCTTAGGTGTTAAGGTCACTAGATGTAGCACCTCGAGTATTAAAAAGAACTAAAAAAAATTTGTTCAAGTCATCCATAAGTTCTTTTTAAGTTTTGGGTTAACTTCAAATTACCATAACTTTAAGCACATAAAAAGTTAGGTCGCCCATAAGGTATCAAATCGAAGATCTTTGAGTCATCTTTCCAACGCCACTCAGTTGGCTAAAATCCGAGTTCGGATAAGGGAGATATTCTTGTTTGAGTGCAGCCTCTCTAGTTAAAGCCTTCCACCCGAATTAAGAAAGGGTATTTTGGACTTTTCCTTACCCTCATTAGCCTAGCTCATTTTTGTTAATCTTTTAGGGGTCTAAACTGATTGAAAACAGTTTTAGTCATTCCTAAACACACTTAGGATTTTGAGAGGAGTTCAAGAGGAGAAAAGAAAGAACGTCCAAGATTATTGCGAGCTTTGAGGAGTTTCGCCAAGAATTTGATTCTTTCGAGGTATGTAAGTTTTCAAAGTGATGGGTTAGTTCATCCTCATGCCAATCATGAGTTTTCCATTGGAATTCGTTCATAAGATTTCGTATATTGAGTTCTTGATGAGTTTTCTTGAAGTTTCATTCTTCTATCTTTATTATTGGAGTTTAATGGGTTCTTGAGGTGAGGGTTATCAGTTTGAGGGTTGTTCTTGAGGAAAGTTGAGTAGAATTTCATTTACTTATGTTGGGTTTACGAATCTAAGGAAGTTTGGAAGAAATCCATTGATTCTAGGTGAATTAGGACCAAACATCGAGAAGAAAAATTCGTCAGAATACTATGGGGGAGGGGTGGCGCGACGCGCCACAGATGAGCCAGGAGGGGTAGCGCGACGCACCACAGATGCGCCAGGAGGGTTGGCGCACCATGCCTGCAGTGTGCCAGAAATGGTGCTATGAAGTTTAGGGACTGGCGCCCTGCGCCAGGAATGCGCCAGGGTCGCCTGCCCCTGTCCGTCTTCCGTCTTTCATTCCGTCTGAGTTCTTTTAAAACGTATCTTCCTGATTATAACTATCCAAACTACATTTAATCATTGATTAATCCTATATATCATAATCATAATTCTTGAATTCACATTTCAAATTCAAGATAGAACTAGGAGTAAAGTTCGAGGGAGTCCATTGAGTCGTTTTGAGAAGTTTTTTCAAACTTTTAAAACTTGATTTAAGACTTGAGTACTTGAGCATGAGGATGAGCAGATTTGAGTTCATGTTTTCAAAATGAATATAAGGGAACTAAGTATTCCCAAATGTAAATGTTTTACATTTAAAAAACGAGAGGAAACCATGATTTCCAAATGAGTTCATGAGGAGTTTTTGAGCATAACCTCTTTTAAGAGAACCTTTTGAGTAATAATCTCAAAGTTTGAGGATGAGGAAATGTTTTTAAACATATGAGCATGAATTATATTATTGGGAGTAGTATTGATCACCGATATGGGGATGATTTCAGACAACTCAAAGTCCTCATAAACCATGTATGCCAACATGGGTAAAGGGTCATACTTTTTAGATGATTCCTTATTTCTTTTTAAGCATAGCTTAGTGGATCCACTTAGTTGAGGATGTCCTATACTCCGGCAAGGTATAGGATAGTTCTGACAGCGTGGGTGAGACGTTGTATCATCACATAGCTCATAGTGATAGTTGTCGCTTAGAGAATCTCCCAAATAAGAGTTATTACTGTATTTTTACATACAATTGAGTTATTATCTACTGTTTTAAAAGTTTTCCATATATTGCATCTTTTATTGTTGTTTTATCATTGAGTTGAGTAGAATATAATTTAGTTGAGTATCTTTGAGTTGAGTATTCTTGAGTTGAGTCGAGTTGAGTGAGATGAGACGCGGTAAGTATGTTTCCTTTTATCAGTTCAAGCTTATATTTATACTTTAGAGTTCCCCTTACATTCTCGTACATTCAATGTACTGACGCCATTTGGACTGCATCTTTCACGATGCAAAGGTTGATACCACTTGCAGTTTCAGTTAGCTTTGGTGAGCCTCCTTACTTCCGGAGGGTTCCACTTTTTACTTTTTATTTTGTTAGGATGGCGTGGGTCTTGTCCTGATAATCCTTATGTAATAGTAGAGGCTTCATAGATAGTTTAAAGGTCGATGAGTCTATCATTATTTCCTTTGTTGTTGTAATGTTTTGAGGTCCTGAGACATTTAACTAATACTTGTTAAATTATTTTCATACAATTATTGGAGTTTAGTTTAAATTGAGTTTTTAAAGTCATTTATGCATTTGGAGTTTCCATTTTGCTTGAGTAAGTCTTCTGCTGAGTAATGAGCCAGGCCAAGGGGTCGCTTGGGAACCATCAATGGTTCTTGAGTGCCAGTTACGCCCAGGGTGTAGGCTCGGGGCGTGATAGTATGTGTGTTTCAACATGCTATATGATTACTTGTATTATCATGTGTGTTATGAAACATGTTCAGTCTTAGTCTAGGATTGGCTAGTGATGTCTTAGACTCTTCCCCCTTGCATTTCATCATGCTTCTGACGTCGTTTCGGACATACTAAATCCCTGTAGACTGAAATAGCATACTTGACTCTGGTAGTATGAGCCTTATTTTAGGCGTTTGCGCAGCTTGTTAGACCTTATATTCTCTTCGCTCGTCTCTACGTCTCTGATACATTATCGGAAGTTTGTGTTATCACAAAGCATAGAGATTGACGCGTAATAGGTTGGGAGCCTTTTGATGATACCTTTCGGTGGACGGTGTTCCACGATGACTTAGTATTGATACTGGAATCCTCTTCGGAGTCGACGGACCCTTTTGTCACTCTTGCTAGTTGGGCTGGGAGTTGACTTATTTTCGGTTGGAGGCCGGTGTACTATGATTTGAGGCCATTAATTATCCTAGCCCAAGGTTGATGTTTTACGGATTAAGGCCGTTATTTCTAGCTTTAGGTTGTTGTTCTACGATTCGAGGTTATTACTTCTTTGGGATACTATCACCCTTGGGTTCGAGGTCCAGTTGACTCTTTTTGGACTTGGGATTAGGTGCTTTATTTTTATAGTCGTAGCTAATTTTTGTACTTGTCGGGCTTATGGGGTCTGTTTGGGGTTTTATTTAAACTTACGCACGAGTGTACCTTCTGGTCTAGTGGCCGTCCAGTTAGGTATAGTTTAGTTGTACTTAGATTTACTTTCCATGTTCTCATGTGCTTTATTTCTTTTTTTTCCTGCTTTGACCTCTATTTATGTCTAGATTCTAGCTATTCAGATTATTTTTTACCTTTCTTGCTTGGTCAGTCTGTGATGCCTACTGAGTACCTTTGTTTTGGTACTTATGCTACACTCTGCATCTTCTCGTGATGCAGGTCCTAGTACCACCTAAATGTGGTGATCGGTCATGTCGTCTTCTGCAGCTTGTTGATATCAAAGACGAGGGTGAGCACTTGGCGTCCTGGACCAGCCTGTACTTTGAGAAGCCTTGTTGTGGTCTACTATTGGGACTTGTATTTATCTTGTTAGACATCTCTGTACTCTTTACTTACAGGTTTTAAAGGGTATCTAATGTATTTATAGTTTTTGGTTTTTCTTCTATTGTTGTCTTTTCTTATTATTAGTGTTATTTTCTATGTAGTTCTATCCTTGTACCCACTACTTGTCATTCATGGTACAAGGTAGCTTACCTACTAGTGGGTTATAGTAGGTGTCATCATGACTCAAGGGATCGGGTCGTGACAAGTTGGTATCTGAGCCCCAGGTTTACCGGTCTCACTTCTATAGAGCTAATACCAAGTAGAGTCCTATGGGTCAGTGCAGAGACATCGGTGTCCAATCTTTGGGAGGCTACATGATATTTTTAGGAATCCCTCTCTTTTTTGTATCACTTTCGTGCAACATGTGTGTTATTGAATTTTGGGAATCTCACTTGTTTCACTCTTTTCGCAGGATGGCTCGTACGCCCTACGTGGAGGCTAGGGGTAGGGGTCCACCTTTCTTTCCTGGTAGGGGTGCAACACCACCCCCAAATAGAGAGCGGGGTCCGAACCCCGTAGTGGACCCTTCAGCAGCCTGTGTTCCAGATCAGCCGGTGGGGTCTGGACCAGCTCAGCCACCAACCAAACCGACTGGGCACCAGATCTTCATACAGTTATTGCCCAGCTTTTAACACTGCTTGGGGGCATGCAGCAGGCCCCAGCTGCTGCATCAGCACCTGCGCCACATGTGGCAGTAGTAGATCAGCATGATCAACCTATAGTAGAGGCACCCAAGGCCCAGGTACCACCTGGGGGTGCCAAGCCCATGATTGCACCCAATGTTATGCCGTTATAGGAGCCGAATATGCTCAGAGTGTTCTTGAGGCTTTCACCTCTGCGGCTTTCAGGGGATGTGTGTGAGTATGCCCATAAGTTTCTGACTACTTGCCATGAGCGGCTGCATACTTTAGGCCTTGTTGAGTCAAGAGGAGCCGACTTCACTGCTTATTAGCTATATGGGTTGGCTAGATAATGGTGGCATATATTCAATGTCTCCAGGCCAATTGGTTCCCCTCCGGTCACCTGGACTGAGTTCTCTGAGGCCTTCTTGGCCAGATTCATCCTTCGCCGCATTACAGATCGCCTTTGGGATCAGTTCTCCAAGTTGGAGTAGGGCTCTATGACTTTGCAAGAGTATGAGGCAAGGTTTCACGAGCTCTCTTATCATGCCACCATGATTCTTCGCACTGAGGAGAAGAGAGTTTGGTGTTTTGGTCGTGGGTTGAGGCTTCAACTTCTGATTTAGACTCAATCAATAGTCTATACGGGTCACTCTTTTTTGGATGCTATTGATCACGCTCACACAATTGAGGAGCTCTGTCATGAGGCCCACAGGGCAGCGACAAGAGATCAGACATGAGGATAGCTACAATAGTTCCCGCTCGAGCTAGATGGGTTCCTATAATGGGCTCAAGCACCAGTATCAGTGGGACCAGTCCAGCTGGCCAGTGTAGGCTTTATTACAGGCTCTAGAGGGTGACTAATATAACTAGAGTGAGCTTGGCTCTAGTCAGAGTCATGGGTCCCAAACTAGTGCTTCTGGCCGTGGTGGTCATTCTTCAAGGGGAAGTTCATCTTTGGGTTGTTTTGAGTGTGGGGAGCTTGATCATTGATCTAGATATTTTCCCTTGCATAGGAGGATTTCTTCAGCTCCACAAGAAGCCCCACCAGCCTTACCAGCTTCACCAACAACATCTCCAGCTAGGGGTCGAGGTCAGGGTCAGGACCATTGAGGTGGAAAGCAGGGTATTAGGGGTGGTCCCCAGGGAGGCAGGTAAGGTGGTAGGACTGATGGCCAGGGAAGAGGCGGATATGGCCACATCTATTCAGCTCTAATGAGGACGGAGGTTGAGGCATCGTACGATATGATCACATGTACGATTATTTTCTTCCATCAGCCCACCTTGGCTTTATTTGACCCTGGTTATACCTAGTCTTATATGTCTATGTATTATGCTTCTCATATGGGTATGAGTTCTGAGCCTATGGAAGCGACATTACGTGTTTTGACCCCCGTGGGTGAGTCTTTAGTAGTGGATCAGGTGTTTCAATCTTGCTTAGTTATTATCCAGGGGTGTGACACCCGGGTTGACCTTATATTGTTAGATATGCCTGATTTTGATGTTATTCTAGGCATGGAGTGGTTATCTCCCTACCGTGCAATTTTAGATTATTTCTCTAAGACTGTTACCTTAGCCAAGCATGGTATTCCCCCGGTAGTGTGGTCGGGCTTTGTTAGTAGCACACAAGTTGGAGTGCGATCTTATGTTCAGTCTCGGAGGCTAGTGGCTAGCGGATATTTATCCTACTTGGCCTATGCACGTGATGTGAGTAGGGAGGTCCCTCATATAGAGTCGGTTCCAGTTTTCCATGAGTTCATGGATATGTTTCCTACCGACCTATCTAGCCTACCCCTAGAGTGGGATATTGACTTTCCCATTGAGCTTGAGCTGGGTACCCGGCCTATTTCCATTCCATCATATAAGATGGCTCATGCAGAGCTCAAGGAGCTAAGTGTTTAGCTTCAGGACCTCCTGGGTAGGGGGTTTATCAGGCCTAGTGTATCACCTTGGGGAGCTCCCATTGTGTTTGTAAAGAAGAAGGACGGTTCGATGTGCATGTGTATTGATTATAGGAGGTTGAATAAGATGATGGTGAAGAACCGTTACCCCATGCAAGTATTGAAGATCTGTTCGACAAGCTTAACGGTGTTGCAGTGTTCTTGAAGATTGATCTGAGGTCTAGATACCATTAGTTGAGGATTAGGGCAACGGACATCCCTAAGACTGCATTTAGGACTCGATATGGCCCCTATGAGTTCCTAGTGATGTCTTTTGGGTTCACTACTGCCTTACCATCTTCATGGACTTGATGACGTGGGTGTTTAGGCTGTATCTTGATTTGTTCGTCATTGTATTCAAAGATGACATCCTACTATACTCACGGAGAAGGAGTGATCATGATCAGCATTTGAGGATTGTTCTCTAGACTTTGAGAGATCAACGGCTTTATGCCAAGTTCTCAAAGTGCGAGTTTTGGATGGAGTTTGTAGCATTCTTGAGGCACGTGGTGTCCAAGGACGACATCATTGTAGATCCCGTGAAGATTGAGGCTATTCATGATTGTTCTAGGCCCACTTCGGTTACTGAGGTTCGGAGCTTCGTCAAATTTGCAGGCTACTATAGATGGTTTATGGAGGGATTCTCCACCATTGCAGCACCTCTGACCTAGTTGACCGGTTTTGATGTGTCTTTTGAATGGTCTGAAGAGTGCGAGTTGAGCTTTTGGAAGCTCAAGGAATTGCTGACTACTGCTCCTATATTAACTCTTCCAGTTGAGGGCGAGGGCTTCACGGTCTATTGTGATGTATCCAGCATTTTTTTGGGTTGTGTTTTGATGCAGCAGAGCCAGGTTATTACTTATGCATCGAGGACACTTAGGCTACATGAGTGCAACTACCCCACTCAATACTTGGAGTTGGTGACGGTAGTTTTTGCTCTTAAGATTTGGAGGCGTTATCTGTATGGAGTCCGTTCTGAGATTTACACTGAAAACATGAGTCTTAACTACATCATGAGCCACAGGAACCTTAACTCGAGGAAGAATCAATGGATTGAGCTTTTGAAGTACTACAGTCTCTCTATTATCTACCATCTAGGCAAGGTGAATGTAGTAACGAACGCCTTGAGTTGGAAGGCAGTGAGTATGGGTAGTCTAAGCTTCCTATCTCATGTGGAGAGACCTTTAGCCTGATATATTCAGTCCTTAGCTAATCAGATGGTTCAGTTGGATATTTCAGATTCTAGACGTGTTTTAGCCTATGTAGTAGTTCAGTCCTCTCTACTTGATCAGATCTCTAGCTGTCAGTTTAAGGATAAAGCCTTGGTGGCACTTCGGGATCAGGTGTTAGCGGGTGAAGACAGTCAGGTTACCTTAGATTCAGATGGGGTTTTGAGGTTTGCAGGCCGTATTTGTGTTCCGAGAGTCAGGGTTTTGATCCAGTTAATACTTTGTGAGGCCCATGATTCCAAATATTCTATCCATCTGGGTACCGCGAAGATGTATCATGACTTAAGGCAGCATTATTTATGGGGCGGTATGAGGAGAGATGATGCAGACTATGTATCTCGTTGCCTTAGTTACCAGCAGGTGAAGGCCGAGCACTTGAGATGTAGTGGGGAGTTTCAGAGATTACCCATTTAGGAGTGGAAGTGGGATCGCATCACTATGGACTTTGTGGTAGGTCTACCCCAGACTTCTAGAGGTATTGATAGCATTTGGGTGATTGTTGATCGATTGACCAAATCAGCACACTTCCTCCCTATTCAGTCTTCATTTAGCGGTGAGAGGTTAGACCATATCTACATTTGTGAGGTGGTCCATTTTCATGGTGTGTTGGTCTCCATTATATCAGATCAGGGTGCTCATTTTACTTCTAGCTTCTGGAGGACTTTTCAGGTTGAGTTCGGCACTCACATTGACCATAACATAGCTTTTCACCCACAGACTGATGGTAAGTCGGAGCGTACTATCCAGGTCCTTGAGGACATTTTGCAGGCTTATGTCTTAGAGTTTGGAAGTCAGTGGAACCAGTTCTCACCTTTGGCAAAGTTTGCATACAACAACAGCTACTATTCTAGCATCCAGATAGCCCCGTTTGAAGACTTATATGGTAGGCATTGTTGCTCTCCTGTTGGTTGGTATGTTTCTACAGAGCCTAGACCGCATGGTACAAACTTGATTTAAAAGGCTTTGGAGCAGGTAAGGGTGATTTAGGATTTACTTCGGACGGCTCAGAGTAGGCACATGAGTTATGTTGATCGTATGCGGCAGCCTTTGAGATTCTCAGTTAGTGATATAGTGTTTCTCTGTGTGTCGCCCATGAAGGGCATGATGAGATTTGGGAGGCGGTGGGGGAAACTTAGCCCCAGGTATATTGGGCCTTTTGAGATCCTCCAAACAGTTGGATAGGCTGCATATGAGTTAGCTTTACCTATGATGTTCTCAGCAATCCACCCAGTCTTTCACGTTTCGATGTGGCATTGGTAAGTTCCAGATGAGTCTCATGTGCTTCAGTATGATGCAGTAAAGTTGGATGATCGCTTGACCTATCTGGAGGAGCCAATTGCTATTCTTGCTAAAAATGTGCGGCGGTTGTGTTTGAGAGACATTCTTGTGGTTAAGGTCTGTTGGAGGCATCATCTAGTTGACGAGGCCATGTGGGAGACCAAGCACTATATGCGGGAGCAGTTTCCTGGCTTGTTTGAGCCTTTAAGTACTTTTGACTCATATTTTTGCGGACGAAAATCCTTTTTACTAGTGGATGTTGTAATGACCTCCAGGTTATTTCTTTGTTTATGCCTCATGTTGGTCGTTTAGAGCTTTCCAATAGTAACCCCAAGTCATTTTGAGTTGCTGGGATAGACAGTTCGGTCACCTGGTCGTTCGTTTGGTTTTTGTGTTAGTTTTAGTGTATTGGAGCTTTTAAACCTTGAACAGTCAATTTTGGTAAAAATTTCAAGAAAATGACCTCAGAATCCAATTCTAACGATTCCATCAGCTTTAGAAGGGTCATTTTAGGCTAGTAGCATGGTTGGAACGACTTCGGAGGCTTTCAGTGTAAGTCTGTGCGATTAGGCATTTTAACTTGCAAATTAACGCCTAAGTTTGACTTTAGTCAACATTCTGAGTAAACAACCTCGGATGAGAATTGTGTTAGCAAAGTTAGCTCTGAAATATTTAGATTGGTCCAGAACGACCCTTCGTTTAAATCCTGATGCTCTCGGGCTAATTTTGAGCCCCCTTATGGATTTTGGCTTAAAACAGAGTTTGGGTGTGGGACCCACTTTTTGCTGAGATGATCTTGTATGGGAATTTGGACTGCTCCGTTGAGTCCAGAATATCAAATTTGGTGGGGTGGCATATCTCGTTTGCGTGCACGAGGTTCCAAGTGAATCCCAGGCACCCCATTGGAGAATTCAGAGTTTTAGCAAACCAGCTGAAGTGCTGATAACTAGTGTTGGCTTGTAGCAACCTGAAATCAGACTTTTAGCGACTAGAATTGGACTTTTAGCGACTAGATCTCGGCTATTTATACAGCGATTTGCAGCCTCATTTCTTATTTTCAAAAGGCAATTTCTCCCTCATTCGAGATCTAATTTGAGTGATTCGAAGTCCTGTGTGATCGTTGGGAGTATAGATACATGGTGAAGTGATCGCGAGTTGTTGAAGGACCTACGTTTGAGGTGAATTTCGTGATTGAATTGCTGCCCCGTCTCTCTCTTTTGCTTAACTTTTTGATTATTTGCATGTGTTGTTGTGGGCTGTTTTAAGCCATGGATTGTGTTCATCTTTGGAGCACTAGTTTGAGGCATAGTTTCAGACCTCTTGACGGAGTCAATTCTGGAAATTCCAGCACTGGTCCTACAATTGTGATCCTATTTTTGATAGCGTGGCAACGTCCGGAGACCGTTCAAAAAAGAAAAGCTCTTGCCTGGTGATTTGGAGCGCGCGCGGTTGACCTACAGGTAGGCTACGGCTTACTTTCTATTTAGATTGAATAGGAAAGTGTGAATTCATGATGATTAGCATGAATTGGGGGAGGGTTCCTTGTTAGTATTTATTTTATTTTAAAGACCATATTTTAGGATTGATCGATTTTATTCCGAGGGTAGCACTATATTAATTTGGGGTTGTATATGTGTTGCAGCATGCTATGTGATTTACTTGTATTATCATGTGTGTTCTAATGCATGTTCACCCTTAGTCTAGGATAGGCTAGTGATGCCTTAGACTCTTCCCCCTAGCATTTTCATCATGTTTGTGATGTCATTGCGGACAGACTAGGTCCTTGTAGACTAAAATAGTAGACTTGAGTCTGGTAGTATGAGCCTTAATTTAGACATTTGCGCAGCTTGTTAGATCTTATATTCTCTCTCCCCATCTCTGGTCTTTGATACGTTACCAGAGGTTTGTGTTATCGCGAGGATTGGAGATTGAGTCGTGCTAGGTTGGGAGCCTTCTGTTGATACCTTTGGGTTGACGACGCTCCACAATGGCTTAGTATTGATATTGGAATCCTCTTCGAAGTCGACAGAACCTTTTATCACTCTTGCTAGCTGGGCTGGGAGTTGACTAGACACTATGATTATTTCTGGTTCAAGGCCAGTGTACTATGGTTTGAGGCCATTATCCTAGTCCAAGCCTGATGTTCTACGATTTGAGGCCATTATTTCCAGCTTGAGGTTGTTGTTCTTTGGTTCGAGGTCGTTACTTCTTTCGGATACTATCACCCTTGGGTTTGAAGCCCGGTTGACTCTTTTTAGACATGGGATTGGGTACTTTATCTTTATAGTCGTAGCTATTATGTGTACCTGTCGGGCTTATGGTGGTCCATTTGGTTTTTCATTTAAACTTACGTACAACTATACCTTCTGGGCTTATAGGGGTCCAGTTAGGTTTAGTTTAGTTGTACTTAGATTTACTTTTCGTATGCTCGCGTGCTTTCTTTCTTTTTTCCCGCTTAGACCTTTGTTTGTGTCTAGATTCTATCTTTTCAGACTGTTTTTACCTTTCTTGCTCAGTCGGCCTATGATGCCTACTGAGTACCTCTATTTTGGTACTTATGCTACACTCGGCATCTTTTCGTGATGCAGGTTATAGTACTAGCTACAAATGGCGGTCGTTCATGTCATCTTTTGTTGCTTGTGGATATCGGAGACGAGGGGAAGCACTTGGCGTCCTGGACCAGCCTGTCTCCTTCTGTTCATATGTTAACTTTTCTTTTGCCTTTGAGATGACTTGTTATGGTCCACTTTTGGGACTTGTATTTATCTTGTTATACAACTTTGTATTTGTGACTTCCATGTTCTAGGAGGGTATCTATTGTATTTATAGTTTTTGGTTTTTCTTTTGTCGTTGTCTTTTCTTATTATTAGTGTTATTTGTTGTGTAGTTCTATCCTTGTACCAATTACTTGTCGTTCTGGGTACCAGTGGGTTATAGGAGATTTCATCATGACTCGAGGGATCGGGTCGTGATAGTAGACAACACTTCCCATGGTCATTCTATAGACTTCAGCATCAAGTGTTTTCCCCTTGCGATGTGATGAGTGGTGGATTCGCACTCATTTGAGGCTCTTATCATATGATTTGGTGGCACTCAAGTAGAGAAAGAAGCTAATTATCTTTGAATTGTGTTAATTTAAGGTGTTTGTTGCTGGGAGGAAAAATGATGCACAAAAGTTTAATAAAAGAGAGTTGAAACTAGCACAAATAGAGTCCCAGATGTCGCACCTGTAGAGAAGGGTTCGTTTTTACGAAGGGTCAACTCACCGTCAAAGGTTGCTTAAGCGACCATGCGGTCATTCTTCAAATATAACTCTTTGACTTTCCCGAGGCATGACATACTAATGATTTAATTAAACTTGATTTGGATTCCAAAAGATACACGTTTTTATGAGGTCAAATACTACTATATTAAGTTGTTTAAATTAACTATGGAAAAAGCTTAGTTAATTTTGTAATACTTTCTTATGTTTATTTTATTTTTTAAGTTTTGACTTAATATCTCCTCATTTTTAAAATTTATAATAATAATATAATATAATATAATATAATATAACTAATTAGTAAAAGGAGATAAGCTGAAAAGTGAAAAGGCTACTACTAGTAAAAATAATAAGATAAAATTTATAAAGAAGATAAAAAGACTACATGTATAAGAAGATTAAAAATTCGTTCAAATAAGTAGTAGGCTAACATTAAAACATACAAATTATTAGATGTCATATGAACCTGTGTAGAAAAAAAACTATATTTCCTTTTTATATATATCTATTTTTGGTTGACTTCTAACATAAACCAAAATAATTATCTTGAAAAAGATTTTTTATTCCAATCATATATATATATAAAGGAAAAACATAGACAAGGTGATGTGGCACCTCTCTATGGCCTTCATTTCTATTTGTTTTTTTTCTCTTTTTTTTTTTGTTTTTCTTCTTCATTTCTTTTCATTAAATAATTTGTTTATTAATTAAAAAATTCAATCATATTTACTATTCTAATTATATCTAATAAGTTACAAAAAAACTTTCATCTATTTACATTCCCTACTTAAATAATATGTCTCTTCAACTCCTTTCTAACTCTTCTTATGATTTACACCATCTATAAATAACAATTATCTATGGATATGTTGAATGTTCATATTCATTTTCTCATTCTTTCTTTTTTATAAGAATACTTTTTTCCTCTTTTTTTTTCATCATCATGTTCTTAATAATGTCGTCTTCATTTTGATAAAGATCATACAATTTATTCAAAAATTCATCACAGAGATTATAGATATATTTTTCAAGATTCATCACATGGATGTTCACATTAGTTTGGTACAAGTTCATCAAAATGAAGAAGGAAGCTTAATTATCTTGAAAGATTTCATCAAGAGAGATGATCATATTAGTACAACATTTTGAATTCCTTTTATTTAGCAAAAATTAAATTATGAAACTCTCCTAACCAACTAGTAGAAAGCTCAATTAGCATTTTTTTTTACTCATTTAACTTTGCTATTTTTAATATTATTATTATTATTATTGTTATTGTTATTGTTATTAATGAAGATGAAAAGTTATACGATTTTATTTTTGTGTATATCTATTTGTCAATTTTTAATTAAAATTTTAAATTATTGTCGCGGTTTAAAGATATTATATTACCCATGATACATTTTTCATAGCTATTGCATATTGTTGCCCCTAAAAATATATGATATGGTTTATCATATTAAAAAACAGTCACAGAATAAATAAGTAAATAAATAAATTATCTTTTTAGTATTTTTAAAACTTTTAATCAATAAACAAATTATTTAATTAAAAGAATGAATTCTCAGTTTCATAGTATAAAAGCTTAAAAGTCAACTTATTTTTTCCTCTTAATCACATTAATTATATTGAAACTAAAAAAAAAATACTATTTCTTTAACTTCTCTTAAGTATTGTAAAAAAAAAAATACTTTAAATTCCCTCATTTATGTAAATATATTATAATAAAAAATATTTATAGTTCTACTATAATAATAAAAAATATTTTATAGTTCTACTATGATAAATGTGCATATGTGATTAATGTATTTAACTTATAACTATTTAAAGCAAAAATAATTTATCTTAAAATTTCCACATTAAAGGAGGAGTTATATTTTGAATAGTTATTATCATATATTAATTTTTTTTAGTGATGACTGCAATAATAATTATCTTAACGTTATAAAACTCTTCTACTGCTCTACATGTGTTAGGGACAAATATTGATTCAACTCTTGATATACCTTTCTGTAACTTGATACTTTATGTATTCTGGAAAATTTAATATTTTTCACTCTATGATAATCTTTATATAATCGAAAACACAAGTAACACATCAAATTACTAATAACATCATGACTTCTTATAAATATACATTTTATTTTTTATGTTATGTTTTTCAATTCTTTTATTTTCTATTGCAAAATATGATCTCCGATGTAATGTTATATAATCAACTTTAAAAAAAAATCTTGAGATGTTTTTCTCAAAAGATATTATATAAAAATGAAAGTTGAAATATGTGATCCTTTACTATTAATAAATCATATGCAATGTGCGTACATATTAGATTAATCTCAATATGAAAAATTAAATATCAAAGAAAGTCAAACAAAAAGAAGAAGATCTCACTAACTTCTTAATTTCATGTATAACTATGTTGAAACATAGTTCAAGTATTTTTCTTACTTTTATGCATCACAAA